>PVIU01007705.1:46811-89687 GCA_004026605.1 Ondatra zibethicus
AAAAAAAAAAAAAAAAAAAAAAAAAAAAAAAAAAAAAAAAAAAAAAAAAAAAAAAAAAAAAAAAAAAAAAAAAAAAAAAAAAAAAAAAAAAAAAAAAAAAAAAAAAAAAAAAAAAAAAAAAAAAAACTCAAGAAAAAGTCAGGATTCACAAGCAAGGATACTGATTATAAAGTTTCTATTCTCAGGGCTGGAGACAGCTCAGTGGTTAAGAGACTATACTGCTCTTTCAGAGACCTGAATTTGGCTCCCAATACCCCGTCAGGTGGCTATGGCTAACAACCACTTGTAACTTTGGCCCCAGGGGACCCAATGTCCTCTTCTGACCTCCAGCAGGCATTGCACTTGTGTGCACAAATAAATTCAGATTCATACATGTATATATATATATATATATAATTTTTTAAAAAATTCTTAAAATGTCTACTTGAATTCCATGTTGTGAACTATTTTTTATGTTATTCTGGATTGCATGTGTGTGCATGCATGTGTATGTAGTTGTTATAGTTTAGAAAATAAAAATTCTGAAAACCTTTGCTTATTTTATAAAAAAACCCTACTAATTTCACAATTTAAAGTAAAATAATTTACTTAAATGTTTTAGTAAAGATTTTATTCTCTTCATGATTGATGGCTATAAATTTTATTATAAATGTATCCAATTAAGTATCATTAACCTTCTAGTATTATTCAATATATTTCAAACATTTTTAAGTAATATAAAAAATGAAAAATTCTATTAGCCAGCTTCCCTGTGACTATGAATAACAAAAACAAATAATTACATTTAGATAAACTGTTGGAAAGAGGCTGCTTGTTGGTTCCCGGCAGCTCAGCCCTGAAATAATCACACAGAAACTGTATTAATTAAATCAATGCTTGGCCCATTAGCTCTAGCTTCTTATTGGCTAACTCCTACATCTTAATTTAACCCATCTCGATTAATCTGTGCATCACCATGAAGTTGTGGCCTACCAGCAAAGTTTCAGTGTGTCTGTCTCAGGCAGAGGCTCCATGGCTTCTCCCTGACTCCACCTCCTTCTCCCCCACCTCCCCTACAACCCCCCCCCCCGCTCTCCAGCAGCTCTGCTCCCCTACAGCTCCGCTATAGGCCCAGAGCAGTTCCTTTATTCATCAATGGTAATCACAGCACACAGAGGGAATTCCCACATCATTACACAGAAAATAAGCTGTGGAATTCCTTTGAAAATGTGGAAGTGGTTGTTGATGTGTACCAATGTTTTGGTCTTCAACTGTATGCGCAGCTAAGTATTAGTTTTAAAAGAATACTGCTGGGCAGTGGTGAAACACGCCTTTAATTCCAGCACTTGGAAGGCAGAGGCAGGAGGATCTCTGTGAGTTTGAGGAGAGCCTGGTCTATGAGAGCTAGTTCCAGGACAGGCTCCAAAGTTACAGAGAAACCCTGTCTTGAAAAAAAAAAAAAACAATAAATAAATAAAAGAATACTAAGTAAAAAAATAGGATTTTGATTACTTAACTAAGTTCTTTAAGGATATTTAAATGATTCCTCAGTAGTGGGGGAAAACAAAAATTATAAATGTTAAGTTTACTTATTTATTTTTTTAATTCTCAAATCTCTCAAATGAACTAAGCTACTTCTATCAGAATTTCTGGACCAAGTTCCACAGGAACAAGATATTTTTACCTAAGGTATTCATTCATTGCCCAAGTGTCAGCTTAAGGTCTGGGGGCAAACAGAAAAGGCAAATGCTTTAAAGAAAACAGAGCAGGCCAGCCAAGTCGAGTGAGCCATGGTACCAAACAGAGGTTTCTCTGTGATCCAACTAAAGCAACAGTATTATCAAACATACACATAATAAATACTTCCATGGTCTTTCCATTAAGTTACGATCTAAATATTGATTTTCACATTTTACTTGAAATAAATAGAATTAAAGTGAAAAAAGCAAGTTAGATAAAAGCAAAAGAAACACTTTTTATGTTTTGGGATCACAATAGTAATTGTATATATATGGTATCCTTTGACATAAACTGTCATCTGTGCATTGGGTATTAGTACCCTTACTTTACTTATCAGAGAACTTGATCCCCAGAGAACGTAAATAAACTGCTCCATTGTATAGCTGTTAGAACAGAATATCTGGATTTAACCTCATGTCAAACCTCTCTGACAATAAGCTATGTTCCACCTATCACGCCAGATGAAAAACCAATGAAACAAACAGAAGACACAAGACAGCAAGTATTACTCTCTACTAATAATTCAAACCACATTATATATAAGCAGGAACTTATCCAAACTTATGCTTTATAACTAAGGAAATGTCACTGTCAGAGAATTCTTCGCTGCTATAAAGGAAGAATCACTGGGGCTGGAGAAACGGGTCAGTGGTTCAGAGCAGCTGTTGCTCTGCTGAGGACCCAGGCCTGGTTCCCAGCACATACACGACGGCTCACAGCCATTTATAACTCCAGTTCCAGGAGATCTCACGCTTTCTTTTCACCTCCACGGTCACCAAGCACACACATGGTGCATAGAGATATATGCAGACAAAACACACACAAAATAAAATTAATATATTTACTACCAAAATTAAAAACAAAGACAAAAGAATCACTCATCTTTTTGCCATTCACCTTTTTAAAACTTTTTATTGATTCTTGTGGATTTCACATCATGCATCCCAGTCCCATTTATCTCCCTGTCCCCTCGCATCTGCTCTCCGCCCCTGCAACCTGTCCCACAAAACAAATCAAAATAACATTTAAAAGGAAAAATAAAGCCTCTCGTCATCGGGCAGTGGTGGCGCATGCCTTTAATTTCAACACTGGGGCGGTGGGGTGGGGGGCAGAGGCAGGCGGATCTCTGTGAGTTCAAGGCCAGCCTGGTCTACAGAGCAAGTTCCAGGACAGGCTCCAAAGCTACACAGAAAAACCCTGTCTTGAACCACTCCCCCCCCCCAAAAAAAAAACCACACACACACACACACACACACACACACACACACACACACACACACACACACACAAATCTCTTCATGGAAGCTGCACTGTGACACGCAATGTACCCTTTGTCCTCTGACTTCTGCTGGACCCTCTCTGGGATTCGTCTTGGATATCCTGCTGTTACCCTGTGAGATCCTGCAGCTTGGGATCTCCAACAGATCACAGAAGGGGTGGACGTTAGGTGGATCAGCTTACAGCCCTAGTTCTCGGCACGGTCGGCCCACCAGGTCTTCCTCATCCTCAGCGCCACCCAGGCGAGCTCACTCTATGCAGCAAGACTGGTCTCTCCTGACGGCACGTCCTCACTCGCACCTACACAATATCTACAAAGCCCCACAGAGTATCTACGAAACTCTCAGTGCCAGCTCCCCTGTGCTCCCCACAACAGGTCAGCTCTGCTGTGCTGCCCAAGTGAGATGCAGGGCCTGCTCTCCCGAGCGCTGCAGCTGGTAAGAGGCGGGGGAGAGGGCAGAAAGCATCACAGGCAGTGAAGGGCATCCCTCACCAACACCACCTTATGGCAGATGAGAGGAGGGCTGGGTCTTCTTACATCTTCATGGCCAGCTCACCCCAGCTAGTCACCTTTTTTTTTTTTTTACATTTTTTTTTAAAGTTTAAAGCTCAATGAGAGAAAAAAGTCTATTGTATAACATTGCAAAGGAATATACATAAACTAAGTATAAGAACCAGCAAAACAGGCTGGAAGAGATGGCTCAGCTGTTAAGAGCACTGCTGCTCCTGCAGGGGACCTAATTTTGATTCCCACCACCCACACTGGGTAGCTCACAACTGCCCGTAACTCCAGATACAGGGGGTCCAACGTCTTCTGGCTTCCACAGACATCAGCACTCATGTGCCATACATTCACACTAACACAAACACACACATACACATGCATACATGCATGCTGGCCCACAGTGAAAAAAAAGTCTTTAAAAAGGGGCATTAGCAAAAAAAATAAATCAAGAATCACACAAAGATGAAAAAATTCAAAATATGAGTATTTCTTTTAATGTTTAACGAGATAAAAGGTATGACCAACACTGAGACAGATTTGGAAAAAAAATTAATCCTCTAGAAATGAAAACTTAAAAAAACCTAAAATAAGTTGTAAATTTAGAAAAACAATCAAACTAAGGCTGAAATAATCAGGTAGAGGGGCCGGGCAGGACAGGGCAGGACATTACCAACGGAAAGGCCCATCTATCCAAGACGTGAAGCAACGATGCTGTGTGAGCCTAAGGAAGTACAAAGAACAGGACACAGAGCTGAGGTCACATCAGAAGGAAGCTAAGGCTATGAAAGCCTTGCTATGCTAGACTCTCGACACGGCATTCCTGGTATGCTGATACTGCTTAAATGATTATTTTTTTTCAGATTAAGAACAATTTCATTAGGGCTTAAAAGAAAAGCCTGCAAAGCAGGCAACCTGTAAATCTCAGAGGCTGCCAGGAGAAGATCGGAGGTGAGAAGAGAAATAAGACCATGACAGAAAGGACAGCTTTACAGGGTAAAGAAGCCCAAAGTGTTAGGGGAATCATGCTTAGAAAAGAAAAAAGAAAATAAAAAACAAAACAAAATACGCTTTTCTGAATAATGTAGAAAAAAGGGCACACTTACAAAGCTGTATGGCTGTGACCCAGTAAACTACTACCTAGATGACTATCTATCATAGTGATTATCTATCCACAAACCTACATACAGTAAAACTGCCAGCTTATAAATATGTAAATCCTGGCAAAGAGAAATAAATAGCTATCTATAAATATGCAGACAGTCTTGCACTATAAATAAATATATATGTTGGAAATTTTCAACAAATATATTCTTTGTTTGATTTTGTTTCTAAGACAGGATATAACTATATAGTCCTGGCTAACCTGGAATTCCTTTCGTAGACCAGGCTGGTCTCAAACTCACAGAGATCCACCTGCTTCTGCCTCCCCAGTGTTGGGCTTAGAGGTATGTGCTACCATTAGCTTAATAAAAATATTCTTAAATGCACAGCTTAACTGTAACAGTATTAAAACTCAAGCTACTTCTGAGGAATGTGGCACAAAAGGAAATTAAAAAACAATATGGTAACCAGGTTATGACTGACCCAGGAGAGTAAGGGAAGGACACGAGTACCTGTTTTGGTACCACAGGAGGGTGAGATTCAGTGCTCACACCGGAGTAAGACTAAGGCCTTGGACCATTTCAGTAATGGGCACTAGGTCTGAGATTGCCTGGTATGCTTATGGGGCTAACGACTCACAGCTATATGAAATAAAAAAGTAACCATTCATAAGTATTGAAAAGCAAGTGAGTTGATTCATATTGATCCTGTTACAGGTAAAATAAATAAATAAAAACACAATGGAAACATTAATTATTTCACTTGTGAATATAAAAACAATGTATGTAGTAGGGTTTGAGGTGTAGTCTTGTAACCCCAACTACTTGGGCAGCTAAGATAGGAGAGTAGAAAATTCAAGACCTGCCTAGCTGACAAAGCAAACTCAAGGCTAGTCTGGGCAACTTAGGGAGCGAGACTGTGTGTGGAGCAGCTCAGTGCTAAGGAATGTGCCCAACATGTACCCCAGGGCAACCATGAACTCAGCCCAACAACCACAAAATCATAAACTTATTTAAAACATTATGAAGGTTTTAAAATTATTTATCGTGTGTGTGTGTGGTGTGTGTGGTGTGTATAATGGAGGGTATGTGAACGTCATAACACATGTAAGAGACCAGAGGATGAAGGCAGAAGTCACAAAATAATCCCACACCAGTTCAGAATTATGAATAGCAAAGGGTTATTTATTTAGGGGGAAACCTGCAGATCACTGTCCTAGAAACAGTCCTCTGCAGGAACAGAGGGAACAGGAACAGAACCTAGCAGCCGGAAGCGAGAGCTGGAAGCAAGAGAGCAGAGCACATGCTTTACAGCTGCATTTACAGTATAAGACAACACGCCCAAGTGGGCTGGTATCTTAAAGGCTATTGGCTGAAGGAGCAGAAGGAGTTCCCCCTTTTGTTTAAATAAGAGTTCCAAACCCAATACAAAACTATATACACTAGAAACAGATATCAAGTTCTATCTAAGGAGTCTAAGTCTTGTACAGGAAATGGCCTGGCTGGATCATAAGAGCGTGGTAACTATGACTGTATAATCTTCAACCCCATCGAAGGCCTGAGAAAGGAGATAATATTACTTGAGCAGGCAAGAAGTACAAAGAAGCAGCTTCCAAAGCGAGCAATAAATGACAAGGACAATTAGCTACCTGAGCAATCACTCAATATCTCATTTGCAACCTTGAAGCCATCAACTCTGGCCAAGGCCTAGCATAAGTGACAGACCATTTTCAGAGGCAGGAAACTTTTCAGAACCGTCTTACCCTGTCTTGGCAAGGTTTGGCAGTCCTTTTCCTTGTATCCTGCTTATCCATTTCCGGATACCATATACTTTGTCAGTGGTTGAGGTATGGGCAGTTCCTTGCCCAAAGGCCAATTGTGCCAAGAAGAAAACAGACTCTGAGTGGAGTGTCTTTGGTGTTCAACATTCTCTTGGGAGTAGATCGGTGCTGTCAGGAGCAATCAAGAGTGGAAGGAGTTCCCACAGCAAGAGGACAACTCTGTGGAGTCAGGGGACTGTATCCATGTTGCCAGGCTCATACAACTTCTACCCGAGGAGCCGTATTACAAATCCCTTACAAAGGGCCTTGTTTGCTTGCTTTTTTAATTTGTCTTAGTTAGGGTCTCTCCTGCTGTGAAGACATGCCATGACCAAGGCAAGTCTCTTTTGATTCTCAGAGACAGGGTTTCTCTGTGGCTTTGGAGCCCGTCTTGGACTCACTCTGTAGACCAGGCTGGCCTCGAACTCACAGAGATCCGCCTGCCTCTGCCTCCCGAGCGCTGGGATTAAAGGCGTGCGCCACCACTTATTAAGAAAACATTTAACTGAGGCTGGCTTACAGGTTCAGAAGTTTAGTCCATATCATCATGGCAAGCAGCGCGCAGGCAGACGTGGTGCTGGAGAAGGAGATGATTCTCGGGTAGCAGAAGCAAAGCTTGAGCAAATATGAGGCCTCAGAGCCTGCCCCACAGTGACACACCTCCTCCATAAGCCACACCTCCTCCATAAGCAACACCTCCTCCATAAGCCACGCCTCCTAACAGTGCCGCTCCTTATGGGCCAAGCACTCAAACACACGAGTCTATGGGGCGCATACACATTCAAACCACCACAGGTTTGGCTTGGTTTTGTACTTTTAATTCTTTTTTTTTTTTTTTCGTAACTCAACAGTGTGAACTTATGGGATGCCATGTCTTGTCAACAGTGTGAACTTATGGGATGCCATGTCTTGTCAACAGTGTGAACTTATGGGATGCCATGTCTTGTCAAAAGGTTGAACAAAAGAGAGAAATCAGTGAAACTACTAGACTAGCTAAAATGCCAGATGTAGAAACACATAGCTTAATTAAAAGACAACAAGAATGTTTAAAAAAAAAAAAAGCAAAGAACAAATGCAAAACAGTAAAAAAAAATGATAACCAAATCACACAGATAATTCCAATAGCTGTGAACAGACAACATATGCCAATGAAAGGCAGGGTCTGAATCAGTGTGGCTCATGCTTATAATCGCAGGACACAAGGGCTGAGACGAGAGCTCTGAGTTCAAAGCCTACCTGGACTATAAACTAAGAAGTTATGTCAAGAACAAAAAATAAAAAATAGGGAGAAATTGCTAAAATAACTGTGGTGATTTGAACAGTATGGCCTGTTGTGGGATATTTGTTTGCACTGCATGAAGGTAGGTCTGGGTTTCGCCTCGCCTGCCTAAGGCACCTGTCAGTTTAATAGTGAGCTGGCGGCAGAAGAGAAACCAGGCTGCGAGTCAATGCACCTGAGAGACACCAGCAAGGACACGGAATAGAGGAAAAGCTAAAAAGCCACGTGGCAGAATGTAGATTAATAGAAGCTGGTTAATTTAAGTTATAAGAGCTAGTTGGGAATGAGCCAAGCTTTAATAATTAATAGTAAGTCTCCATATTTGGTGGCTGGCTGTCCCAACAAGAAAGTCCTACTACATACAATGGCCCCATAGACTCCCATGTTTGAGTGCTCAGCCTATAGGAAGTAGCACTATTAAAAGACATGACCTTTCATTTGTCCTCCCTCCTTTGGCTGACTTATGGAGCTTTTGTGCTGCATGTTGGATGCAGGGCTGCCTGTCCGCTTTTCCTTAGAAAAGAATTCTCTAGGGACAGTGAGATGGCTCAGAGGGCAAAGGCACCTGCCATCAAGTCTGAGGACCTAAGCTCAATCCCAACGACTCGGATGGTAGAAAACGAACTGACTCTTGAAAGGTGTCCTCTAATAGCCAAAAGCACATGCATACATATACACGAAGTAAATAAATAGAATATAGGTGTAATAAAAATTTTAATGAAAGAGTTATCTTGCTTAAGATGGCAGGAACGTCACCTCTGCCAGCCCACAGGGACCCGGGGCTAAAAGACTCCTATGCGTACTCACATAGGTCAAGAAAAATGGAAGAAGCCTGAGAAAAGGAAAGAAAAAGAAAGGAAGCAAAAGAAACTAGATACTCGCTATTAAACTGACAGGTGTCTTAGGCAGGCGAGGCGAAACCCAGACCTACCTTCATGCAGTGCAAACAAATATCCCACAACAGGCCATACTATTCAAACCACCACAGTTATTTTAACAATTTCTCCCTATTTTTTATTTTTTGTTCTTGACATAACTTCTTAGTTTATAGTACAGGTAGGCTTTGAACTCAGAGCTCCTAGTGACATATGTACGAAAGCAACTGGTTAAAGCCTTTCTTCGTGAGCTACAGAGGAGAAGAAACAAACTCCTTTCTCCCAGCTGCGTGAATCTCATAAAAAGTCATTAAGACAGAGGGCACTGAGGACTGCCTACTCCCCTCTGCCTGGGTCCTACAGATAGGACTGGAGAGTGGCAACAAAGCCATGAGGAAAAACAATACTTGGCTCGAACCATCCCAACTCCAAAATAAAAGGAAGATGGTAAGCTGGTCATACTGTCAGTGGCCAATCATGTTACCTCCTCTGACGGAAGCCATAACTAAGACTTTACAAATATTCTTTAGTGTTTTGTTTTTATAAATAACTCCTATAAAATGTAAATTCTCGGACATTCTTCTACCAAATACATTTTTAAATGAATCTCACTTGAAAGGAGCAATGTAAACAGACCTGGTATCTCAAGTCTGTGAGCACAGCTACACTGAAGGTTGACACAGTAAGTTCAAGGCCAGTCTAAACTACACACGGTGATTTCAAGGCTACCTTGGACAAATCAGTGAGACTCTATCTTAGAATAAAAAACAGAGAGTTGAGCTTAGCTCAGTGGTATAGACAGAGACAAAGAGATAGATTCAGATAGAGATGTAGGCATACAGGCATAGATTTATCTCTAGCGCACTTGCAGCCCTAGGGAGGAAAGTATGCCTACTGATATCCTACTAGCCTTTCCAATACCATGGATAGAGATGCTGCCTATACATAACATTTTTACAGTCTGAGGTAACTGACAAAATAGCTCAATAAATATTTACTGAATAAATGAAATATTCAGAAAAAATTTTAAAGGCAGGGTCTCTTAATACCTAGGGTGGACTCAAATAACACTGTAGCCAAGAACAGCCCTGAGCTTCTGACTCACCTGTCTCTACCTCCCAAGTCCCGGAATTGTAGGCATGAGCCACCACACCCAACTCTTTCAGTAATTTTTAACTGAGTAGTTTCTCCTCTAAGGCGATAACAATAGCTTAGAGCTCTCCTCTCCCTTTAGGCACCATTTCTTCCATTAAACTACTAGCTCTTGAAGTCCCACCTTCTGCCATCTGTGTGCCACAGTAGAAAGTGTCAGACCTAAGTGTGAATATACTTTCTGCCACTATTAGTGGCACAGCTATATGCTATTGAGGAGGACTTCTACTTAATAGAAATGCTTGGAGGATTATTAATATATAGGCATCTTCACTCAGCAGAGTTCCAATATGTATATATTTTAGTTTGCCAGAATTGAATGAAATAATACTAATCCAAATAAATATACTACAAACTTCACTGTTAGATCTTCAACCCATATATAATTACATAAACTTATTTTAGTGACCAACTAAGTTAGTTCTTTCAAAGCTGGTTACTTTCAAAGTCATTAAATATCTGTGATTCAGTCCATGTACAGAGAGCAAAGCATATGATCGAGCTGTATCTTTTTCTCCTGGTGACATCTTATAAAAATGAATATTAAGAGGAACTGGCCAACAGTAGGGTAGGGCAGCAGAGAAATAAACTCCAGTCAACAGAAATTCCAAACCAATGTAAACTGAGTTATGAGAGAAAAGAAAACCATGGAAATGTGCGGCAGGATGTCTGTACCCGGTGTGGAGGAGCATTGCTGTGACTGGTCTAATAGAAAGCTGACCGGCCAATAGCTAGGCAGGAGGTAAAGGCGGGACTTCCAGGCAGAGGGAAGGGAGGAGACACAGAGGAGGCAGCACAGGGGGCACGCGATAGAACGTAGACTGATGGGCTAATTAAGCTATGAGAGCTAGTTAGGAACAAGCCTAAGCTATAGGACAAGCATTCATAACTAATTAGTCTCCATGTCATTATTCCGTCTCTGATGGCAGGCGGGACAGAAAGACTCATTACAGAAATGCTGATGCCGCTCTCCTTTAGGAGGCTTTAGAGTTACTGCCTGAGGAACTTAGTTAAGGCAAACTTATCAACACACTGAACACAACAGTTGTGGGGGAAACGAAGGAAGATAACCCAGAAGAATGATAGCGGCCAACAAGAAACAAAACTAAGTCAATGCTAATTAAAGTAACTTTGGGAGCTATTTCACAATATAAAAAGTGCAAAGAATAAAATGCTAAAAGACTGTCCAAACTCAGAGAGGACTTGTCAAGGCATTGGAAATACATTCATTCCAAGTCACACGATGAGAAAGCGACACTGTTTAAGCTACACTTGATAATAAGTTATTTTACAGAGAAACAAAACACGCTTGTATTTGTGGTGGCAGGAGAGCACGGGAAAGGTCAGACTACTGGTGGGAGTCAGTTCTCCCTACCTCGTAGGTTAGGGAAATGAACTCAGGTCACCAAGGTTGGCAGTAAGTACTAGGAAAATGAGCCATCTTTCTAGCCCTGTTCGACAAAAGCTTTTAAAGTTCACAGAACAACTCTAACTTTTCTACTATTAATTAGAAGATTGTTTTTGGGCCACCAGGCCTGATGAATTGAGTTTGGTCCCTAAAGTCCACATGGTGGAAGGGAAGAACTAACTTCTGCAAGTCACCCACTGGCCGCCATACAATGTAGGATGTATACACCCCCTCCGCCACATAAACAACCAAACAAATAAAATATTATTAGCCCAGTTTCAGCTTGCGCTGTTATTTGTATAGTCCATATAAAACAGGAACCACTTATCCCTATAACTTCTAGTACATCAAGGGGCTTGCTATTTCTTATCTAAAAAGACTCTCTTCCCTTCCCCCTAGTCCTTCCAATCTTTTCAAATAAAAAGAAGTTTGAATCAATATGGGCTGATGGCTTTTAGCCCGGCAGTGTTTACGCAGGTCTTTAATCCCAGCACTCGGGGCACAGAGGCAGGCAGATTCCTGAGTTCAAGGCCAGCCTGAACTACAGAGCAAGTTCTAAGACACCCAGAGAACCCTGCCTTGATAAACAAAATAGACAGGTAGGTAGATAGGAAGATACAGAGATAGATGGATAGATAGGTAAGTAAGGACATAAAAATAAAAATTAATTAATTAAAAAAGAAGATAGCTTTGCAGAACTGAAAGTTACCACTGCCGCAACTGTGGTTCCCCAAATTCAATTATTATCCAAAACACATACTGTAATACTGAAAGGTGGCTGAATAACTCGAATGGTCATTCAGTTTGTCTTTTGTGATAACACAGGATTTCATGTCTGTTCTTCTCTCTTGAAGGCAAGAAGAGCAAAACAATAAGGGTAATAAAAGCAATGACGGAGAAGAAAAACTGCATATGATGTAGACTACAACCCCAACCTGAATACTGTTTCAGTACAGCTCATTACAACTTTAGATAAACTACTTCTTAAAAACAGATGTTCCTGGGCCGGAAAGATGGTTCAGTCATTAAAGCATAGGCTCACAATCAAAAACACCAGAAATATATGCTCCTTCCAGGGACTGGGGCTCACCCTTGTGATCCTAGCGTTTGGGATGCTAGAACTGGAAGAGTGCCAAGAGTTTGAAGTCAGCCCAACCTATGTGCACACTGAATATCTGCGGTGTCTGGGCTACAGAAACCCCTTCGCAAAACAAAACAAACTAAAAGTTAAAAGGATATGAACACTTCAAGTTCTTAATCTGTGAAATGGGCATAATGATACCTTCAGAGAATTACTGTAAAACTGAAAAGAGAGAAAACACATTAAAGGCTTAGCAAATTGTGGCACACAGATAATAACTCTTGATATTTTCCTTGATAATACTATCATTAAAGCTCATTAACGTAAATATGATAGAGCTACAATGTCAGGAGTAGTACATAGTACATAGTTTAGATGTATTTATATAGCTTTTACTTGTTTGGTTATTTTGGTTTTGGTTTTGTCTTGTTTTTGGGAAAGTATTTCGTTTGGCAAAGTCTGGACTTGAACTCCTGATTTTCCTGCTCCTACCTCCCAGGTGCTGGAATTAGAGGCATGTGCCAACTTTTAAATCTGCATATTATTCAAAGGCCAAATCCTCACGCTCCAAATTACGATATCCACCACTATGTTATATATGGTCAAACAATCTGACTCAGCCTCCTTCGGGTCATTTTCTCCCAAGGTATGAACACAAAGAGCTGCCAACACACTCATTGACCCTCTTCACACAACCCTTTTGATTGCTGTGTCAAAATCGTCCCTCAGTCTACTCCGTTTCCTCTTCTGAGCACATGAAGAAGTAGAGCCGTTTCCCATTTCTCAGAGCTATTTGCCAAAATACAGTATCTTCCTCTCTCACAGTCCACATGACTCAACGGCCAGTTTTCTCTTTTGATTCTAATCTAAAACCTTGGTTCTGAACCAAAAGTCTTCATTACCTATGTAGATGTATAAAAATGAATAGGGCTAGGTCCTTTACTATACAATTCCTCTTAAAATACATGACTTAGGTGAGCAATGCCTATTTTAGCACTTTCTGTGACAGAAAGCTCTTGCTCCCTTACCCCAATGCCAACTTGTTCCGAGGCAGCATCGCTTGTTAGGATGTCTTCCCTTGTGCCGAAGCAAAAACCTTTCCCCTTCCAGTTATTTTCTTCCACCCACTGGACCCAATTCTACATTCTAGAGAACATGTGTGAACTTCCAGCCCACCCAATATCTGAAGACTCCTAAGAGGGGAAAAATAAAAATCAGAGAACCATGATTTTAAGTCTCCCTGGTGGTCATGAGCCTCTGATAGTCTTGCCAAAGTGATCTAAAAACGAACTGGCCAAGTGCTCACTTTGTCGATGTTTGGGTTGCCAAGTAATTAGCCTATAAATAATGACTCTGCCCATCATCTCCTTTACTATACAAAAACCATTCATTTAAACTAGTAGTTCAGAAAAAGGGATGCTCCACCTCAATCACGGTCTCAAGGGCATGGGACTAACATCCTGAAAACGGCAAGACTCGCTGCAGGATGACCTCGCATGGAACTCGCCCTCAAGAAGGACTCGAGAATGGATGGGAATGTGAGCTAAGAAGAGTTTTCCCTCGTGGCCTAGCAAAGTGGGTCCCGTTCAAAAGAAGGCAGTAGCAACCAAAGACTATTCTCTGCTGCTTGCCAAAATCAAACAACAAGAAAAAAGAATGATCAAACACTGTGCTCGCAAAAGCTGACCAAACTGGACGGAAGAACTGGCAGATTTCTTTCTAGCATGGTAGGATAATCATCTAGGAAATACACACACACAGACACACACAGACACACAGACACACACACACAGACACACACACACACGAGAGAGAGAGAGAGAGAGAGAGAGAGAGAGAGAGAGAGAGAGAGAGAGAGAGAGAGAATATCCCCAAACCGGGCCAGCAATGCCGGTCTACCAGCAGCAAATCGCGGTCTCTGTCCTCGGATGACCATTAACCCCTAGAAAGCCCGATGAGCTAGACGCAGAGGGGGCAAGGAGACTTAGTCTCTAGTGCTCTCGGGAGAGTGGCTGGAGCAGGAAGGTAGTGATTAGATGCCCCGGCTTCCACTTCTGGGGCAAGATGAACAGCGATCGCCGGCACTTGCAGACACCGGGGTGAGGGTGAAGGGGGGCGGGGGCGGGGGGCTTCGGCTCGGAGAAACGGTAACTGTCCCCTGGAGGTGAGCGAGGTCTAACGAGAACCGGAGAGAGGACGGGAAGGGCCCTGAAGAGTTTCCCAGGCTCGGGGAGGACGAAGCCCGTCAGCGTCCCCGGGGGTGCCCTCCCGGCTGGCTGAGGCGGGTGGCAGCAGTCGGGCCGGCGTTCAGGGCCCTCACGGCAGAGACCTCGGGACCGGCAGCGCCCGGCCTGGCCGCGCTCAGGTAGGAACTCCCGTCCCCAGCCGCGCGCCTCGCTCTCTCCTCTGAGGTCCAGGCGCGGCTCCCACGTCCCTTCCGTCCCCGACCCGAAGGCCCCCCTTGAAACCAGCCCGGGCACACCGGACAGGCCTCGTCGGCTCCCCGGCTTTCCCCCCGATCGCGCACGCCCAGCCGCCGCTGCTCCCGGGCCGGGCCTGGAGCCTTTCGTGGCGGCGGCCAGGTTCGCCCTCCACGTTCCCCACTCGCCGCGTCGTCGCCCCCTCGGGGCGCGCCCTCGCTCCGTCCCCGCTCTCGGGCCCCGACTCACAGAACTCGGCGATGAACAGGGTCACCGCATAGTTCTCCTCACACCAGTCCAACGTGGAGGTCGTGGGGCCCCAGTAGCCTTCGCGGTCCCCAGCCGGAGCCATCGCGCCGACGCCCCGCACACTCGGCTCGACCGCTCCCGGGCCGGCTCAGGCAACGCGCGCCCTCCGGCGCCCTCCTCCCGAACCAGAAGGGCAGGGGCGGGGCTAGAGCCGTCACGGGACCCGCCCCGCGTCAGGCCCCGCCCACCGCGCCTCCGGACCGCCCCCGTTTCTGCACGGCCCCGCCCACCGCGTCCAGGGCAGGCGCCCAGGGCCCATCCAGATGGCGCCTGGTGAGTGACCCTGTCGCTCCTGGGCCCCGGGGAGTAGTGATCCACGGGAGGAGTAGGGAAAGCGGGGAGTCCGGCCGATCTTGACACGCCCTTGCGTAAGGTTGGAGGCGTCTAGCACCCTCTTTTCGGTCTGGACGGGACCAAGCCTCTATTAGTGTGTGGGCGGTCTGGTTTCATTGGGGCGAGAAGGAGATGAAATCTTTCTCTGTCAAGCCTGGGGCTAGACTAAACTTGCACAGTGAGGCACCTCAGTGTCTTGACTCTGGCCACAAGCCTCAAAAGGAGGAGACGAAAAAGAGCACCTACCTAGCCGGCTCCGGCGATTCCTGGGAAGTCACTCTGAGTGTCCTGTAGAGACAAAAGAAAGGGGGCAACAGCTCAGAATGGACAGAATAAAAAAATAGGTGTCGGCATTCTTTAAAAGTAAATACTGGAAAAGCACTAGAAGTTTGTGACTTCACCTTGGGCGTCTATGTGACATGGCTCAGTGGGTTTGGCTAAAGGCATTTACCATATGAGCCTGGTAGCCTGAGTCTTATCTCAGGAACCATGTAAAAATGCAAAGAGGGAACAGACTTCACAAAGTTGTCCTCTGACCTCCTCCATACAGGCAACATGGCACACGTGTCTGTCACGCACACACACACACTCGTGTGCACACACACACAAATAGTAATAATAGGTAAAAATTTAAAAATAATAGGCACATCCTGTCGCCTTTGTGTTCAGTTTCAGTGTACTCTCCCAGGTCAGGAAGATGCTGCTCAGCTTCCATGGTCCTTCCTTTGCTCCTGAATTTGGCCAGCTCCCTGCCCGTCCTTTAAAACCCAGCTCCCTGAAGACCTCCCTAACTCTCACACCCAAGAGCCCCTTTGCCCTTCTTTCTTATTCTATAGTCATGATGCTGCAAATAGAGATCTTGCTTTCCATGCTTTGAGGTCCAGCCTGCAAGAGTCTGCCAGGCCACACTATACGAAACGAATAGCATAGATCAAGGATTATACAATTGTTGTTTTCTAAGGGAGCCAGATGAGCCACAACCAAAGGGAAATGAAAACCAGAGATCATTAGTCACAAGGGTTTATCATTCACATAGGTTTATCAGAGGTCATCCATTGTAAGTCAAGGTACATCTGTATTTTCCTTTTTAAAAATTTCTCTGTTAAGCCAGGTGGTGGTGGCACACAGCACTTGGGAGCCAGAAGCAGGCAGACCTCTGAGTTCGAGGACAGCCTGGTCTACAGAGCTAGTTCCAGGACAGCCAGGGCTACACAGAGAAACCCTGTCGAAAGAAAGAAAGAAAGAAAGAAAGAAAGAAAGAAAGAAAGAAAGAAAGAAAGAAAGAAAGGGAGAGAGAGAGGGAGGGAGGGAGAAGAGGGAGGGAGGGAGGGAGGGAGGAAGGAAGGAAGGAAGGAAGGAAGGAAGGAAGACATTCCATAGTCCATTTTTTCTCCATATAAAATATGAATGACACCTGAAATTTATCACTGGCCTGCATACACACACTTATTCACACGTACCAGTCACACACTCCTCACAAGATCATGTTACGTAGGAACTGGCAAAAATGAATTGAACCTCTACTAGAAACCAAGACTTCAGCTCGGGGGTGGGGATGCAGAGTAGAATCTCAAAGCTCCTGGTTCTCAGCCGGAGACTAATTTAACTGCCAGAGTGGAATCTGACAAGACACCCTGCCCAAGTGAGCTAGCAAATTCATTTCGCAATAAATGCTTAATAAACATCTACCTGTGTCAGATGGTGTTGTAGGCAATCGAAGAAGACAGAACAGATATACGTACCCATGGGGCTGTATGGCTGTCACAAGCACAGTCCCTAATACTTACAATCACCTGCTCCGAGAGAGTTTTGAAATCTAACAGTCCTTCAAAGCACTGCCTTGATCCATACGGTGAAACTGACCTGGTGAGTTAGACATTTCTCCCTGGGACTCCCAGATGACGAGCACCTGAGCTGAGGCTGGGACCTAGGCAGTCTAGTGTGAGGGTCATATTTGAATCTCCTGTGCCCAGCTGACCTTCTAGGAGCTCAACGGGAGGGACGCTGAGCTGAGCTGACAAGAGGACCATGGGCTCTCTAAGGGCCAGCACGGGGTTGGGTTCCGCTCCCCACCTGGTATGGGGCAATGAGGCCTGGCAGACCTGCAGGAGCAATTCCATTTGGAGCCCAATGGGTTTTTGAGCAAGAGCTTGTTGTAGCTATATCTGATAAAGGGGGAGCAGATAACGTTAATGTGGCTATGTCTGCCGAAGGAAGGGCAGACCAACATGACTGGGCAAGACCCAAAGCTCCTGGACTCGTGAACAGCGCTGTGGATGAAGAGGGGGTGCAGTTTCCAGATTATTCAGACACAGAAATCAACAGGGTTTGTAAGGAACTTGAAGGAAGGGTTAAGGGAGAAGGACAGGATGGATGGTTGGGCTCTAGCCATTCCCAGCTGCTGGAAAAAGCGGAAAATAAATCTGGCTGCTCTGAGTTGGGCAGTCTGTAAGAGAATGCGTGGAGAGACATTTCTGGGCAAGAACACAGCCTGCGAGGGCTTGAAAGGGCAGGAGAAGAGGGAGCAGAATGAGGCATTTAGAACCTTGTGTTTGTGTGCAGAGGTGGGGGCAGGGTGAGAACAACTATTAGCCTGAGGATTGAAAGCTCTGGCCTAATATACTGTAATGAGACCCTTGCTATGAATCCTAGCAAGAACAGAAGGGGGGGATAAAATGGCCAAATCTGTGGGTTAGGCAGAATAGGTTTCCAGGTCTGTGGCGGGCCGGGGGGAGGGGGAATCTTACAGTGGGGCAAGATGGGGAGAAGAGAAGAACCAGGCAAGTCAAGGGGCTGGGACAAAAATCTTGACATAGGCGGCCACATCTTGGTAAGTTGCAACAAAGCCCTGGGCAATTCTTGCACCAACTCCAGGGCTCACTGATTTGTGAGAAGGGGAGGCAGTGGCCCCAAATGGGGGTTAATCGCTACACAGGGCCAGAGCTCGCAAACCGGTTAAGCACCTTGAATGTGATAACAAAATAACGTCTCAGGAGGTTGAGTAATCACTAAATAACCCAAAAGGATTGTTTCATTTTGAATGAGGTTACAGAAACGTCAACAGTGTGAAAACAACCTAAGGATTCTTGCTCTGTGAACTGGAATGAACTGGAATGCCTCCTCTCAACGCCACCTGGGAGCCAGCCTGCTCAAAGGCCCACGTGCATTTGTGTACAGTTAGGGGCCTGTTATTCACATCAATTTCTAAGCTGTCAGTTATTGCCTCTCTGCTGGCCTGCATCTCAATCTCCTACCCACATCTGTCTCCAGGGCTTCAGCTCTTGAATCAATTAAGATCATATTTTCTGCTACAAATGACAGAAAAACCCTAATGAAAGAAAAAGCTTTTTAGCTGGATGTGGTGGCGCACACCTTCAATCCCAGCGATCAGGAGGCAGAGGCAGGTGGCTTCTCTGTGAGTTTGAGGCCATTCTGGTCTATAGAGCTAGTCTGTAAGACAACACGGGTGGTTTCACAGAGAAACCCAAAACAAACAAAGAAAAAGAATTTTTTTTTCTCAAGTAGTAGACAGCCCAAGTTTCTACCTCAGCTGCTCAATGCAAAGAATCTACTTGGTCTTCAGGCCCATGGTCATAAGAACACTGCTGCTTGTGCAAGCATCCAACGGTGACCAGGCAGGAGGAAGGAAGGGCAAGGACAGGGGCAAAAGGCACATACCAAGCTGGGCCTGTTCTTTGTTATCAGGAAAACAATATCCCTTCCAGAACCTTCACCCGGGGATATCCATTTATAACTACTTAGCCAGAAACAACTGTGGGAGACCAGAGACAATGACAAAGTTTGGGAAACTGGCAGGAGAGCCTAGGAGAGAGTTTGAACTGGGCTGTCACCCTGAACAAAACCGACATCTGTTAGGGAAGAACTCATCCGAATGATCTTCTCAGCAGGTCCATCAGTTATTTCACAAGGCTCTCAGATTCCGTGTGTTTTAAAACTGACCCGCCACTTCCCCCCACATGCTGGCTTCTCTGTCAGTGGTTTCTTTTCTATGGTGTTGCAATACACAGTCATTGACCCGGTCTGCTGAAGAAGAAGCTGTGACTGACAGCCAGTTCTCCCATCCTGTCGCCTCCAATCAGTGACCAGCTTCTGTGGGTTCCTTCTCTGTCCATTTCCCTCCTCCCTCATGGCCTGTGCTCTAACATCCCTGAAGAAAGTCTTGTCTTGTCCCATCTCACAACTTCTTCCTGCCACAGGACCTGTTCTTAAACTCAAAATTATCAACATCCTCCAAGTACTAACACTCCATGATTTTTCCAGACCTTCTGACGTGATCCACAGACCTCTTTGTCACCTGGTCCCTGCCCACCTCTTAGGCCTTGTATCATATTTCTCAAACGTCCCCTCTCCCTCTAAAAGGGCTCTTGGTTTCCTCCTTCCCCTGGGCATGTGAGCATATTGTCCCTTAACCTCCAACCTCCCTTTTCTTTCTTCATCCTGCACCTTCATGGCTAACTCCTGAATTCCAGGTCTCCACTTAGACCTGGCTTCTTGAAGAGACTCTCCCGATCCTTCTGTAACTTCTCTCCCTGCATCTGTCTCCTCTGTCCCTCAAACTTCCCAGCAAACCTGAAGAAGCAGGCTGCCCCATGGACTGTATGCCTTGAACAGCATGGGTCATTGTGAGACAGATGTCTTCAGAAACCCAGAGCCAGGCCCCAGGACAAAAAAGTGTCTTGGTCCCCAGCATGTTCCCAGTGCCCAGCACAGTCCTGGCCACAAAGTTAACCCCCTGTCTACCCTCAGACGATTGCCTTACTCTCCTCCGTGCTGTATCAATCACCTACATAAAATAATGCCAGATAGTTACAGGTCAGCAGACTGGTATCAGACTGATATCAACCAGCCAATGTCTTCCAATAGTCCTTGTGATCTTCCTGCCTCTACGTCCCAAGTGCTGGGGTTACAGCCAACTGCTATTTACTTGGCCTGTTTTAATTCATCCTGGGGCTTGAACCCAGGGTCTTGTGCATGCTGGGTAAGCTCTCTGTCAGCCCCCAGCAGAGCCTTTCCCCAGCTCTATACTCTTCAGCCCCTTCGCCTAAAATTTACGGATATTAGCAGCACCCTATTAGGATTGCTGTTAGGAGTGAATATGATAATGAGCTTCAAGCACTAAGGAAAATGTTCTATCCAATAGCAAGAATTTAATATACATTGGCCCATATTATCATTTCTACTGTTATGACTATTGTTCACAGAGCACTTGTTGAATTCCAGCTAGGCATTTGAATGAACATATGTAAATACATAATTTCATTTAATTCTCCAAGGAAATATAAGTATCTCTATCCTCATTTTTTAAGATTTTATTTTTTAGTGTGTGTGTGTGTGTGTATGTGTGTGTGTGTGCATTAGATTCCCTGGAACTGGAGTCACAGGTGGTTGTGAGCCACCCAACATGGTTGCTGGGAGCTGAACTCAGGTCCTGTGCTCTTTAACCACTGAGCCACTCTTCATTTTACAAATAAGAAAATCAAGGCACAGCAAGCAAAGTAATTCATATTGGGTTAGTGGAGAGGAGCAGGCAGAAAAAAACGTGAGCAGCAGTGGGGTAGGGGCAGAGTTACAGCGCCTTTGGTGTCTCTCCAGAGGACTTTACTGCAATAAATGATCTCAGGATAGCACAAGGCTGAGTTTGAGTTTAAATACTTACTAGGGAGGCATGAACACACAAAAGACAGGAAGATGTTAACAGGTTAACAGGAAGATGCCTGGGGAAAGGCCAAGACACACCGAAGGAAGAGTCCCTGTCAAGTGTCTTAGCAGCTGTGGTTTGGAGGATCTTGGAGGCCTGTGGAATGACATTGTTCAAAAGGTTTTTAAGGGACCTTCTTTCTTTTTTTGATAAATGAGATTATTGACTGGTTCTAATACTTTGATAGGAATACAATATGATATGGTTCAAAAAAAAAAAAAGACACAAGGAGTCAGGCGGTGGTGGCGCACTCCTTTAATCCCAGCACTCAGGAGTCAGAGGCAGGTGGATCTCTGAGTTTGAGACCAGCCTGGTCTACAGAGTGAGTTCCAGGTCATCCAGGGCTACACAGAGAAACTCTGTCTTGAAAAACCACAAAAACAAAATATAGCAAGTCTTTGGGGTCCAGAACTGTCCCAACTCTCTCTCGAGCCATCCCTGCCTCCTACTGCCCGTTACTGCCTGACTCTCTGACGTCTTTGACTGGTGAGATCGACCCTTTTAGGGACCGTTGCCCTGCACCGTCTTCTGGCTCCTAGTCTAGCACGCTGGACATTCGCACGGTCTGGTCTGTAATTCCTCCCACTCCCATACTGGGCACACCAGCTCCCAAGTGCAACTGAGCCCCAACCTAGAGTCAAATTAGTTCTGGAGTCTTGCTGAGCCGGAATCTACATCTGAACTGCATTGCCCGTCCAACTCTGGCCAGAGTGAAGGCCTGAGCCATGAGAAGGCAGAGGTCAGCAGCCCATGCACCATCTTGCCAGCTGGGCCCTGCCAGCTCTGTGTCTGCTTCGGAGCCATGCATGCCCTGTGGTGAGTTGTGCAACCTCAGCCTTGCTATTTCAAACCTCAGGAAATAACAAGGTGTTCACAGGACACCACAAATTCCCATTTATAAAAGGGCAGCAGAGATGGCTCATTGGGTAAAGGAACTTCCCACCAAGCTGACAACCTTACCCCTGAAACCTACGTAGTAGAAGGAGAAGCCCCATTTGTGCATTGTGGTACACACACATGCACATGCAATAAAAAATGGGGGTGGTTCAAGATAGGGTTTTGTTCTGTGTAGCCCCGGCTGTTCTGGAACTCACTGTAGACCGGGTCGGCCTTGAACTCAGAGATTCACCTGCCTCTGCCTCCTAAGTGCTGGGGTTAAAGGAATGCACCACCACTGCCCAGCCCCCCACCAAAAAAAAATAATGATAAAAAACTCATTTCAGCTTTTTTTTTTCTCATTGGTAGCACTCAAACCCAGAGCCTTGTGGAACAAGGCATGCACACTGCCACTGTGTGAGACTCTAGCCCTTCCCTTTTACAGTGTCAAGGACTTGTCAACCACCTGTCTCTTATCGCTACTATCAATCTGCATTAACTGACCTAAAAACATGTGTGTCATGTGACATATGATTTTGATAAACTCGGAAGGTATGCAATAAAGCTGTGTGGAATGTAGTCCCATCTTTAAACACACACACATACACACACACACACACACACACACAGAGAGAGAGAGAGAGAGAGAGAGAGAGAGAGAGAGAGAGAGGACTATCTATGGAAAATGGAGTTAGGGTAATTTTCATTATTTGATGTATTTGACAAATAGCCCCCTCTATTTTAATTACATTTTAGAGTTACAAT
The DNA here is from genome assembly GCA_004026605.1 of Ondatra zibethicus. Taxonomy (NCBI): domain Eukaryota; kingdom Metazoa; phylum Chordata; class Mammalia; order Rodentia; family Cricetidae; genus Ondatra; species Ondatra zibethicus. Next base: position 69,451 of record PVIU01007705.1, read on the forward strand.
TTAAAAAAACAACACAGGTTTACAAATTCGCCAGCTTCAAGCTGAGTGTGGCGCCTGGAACCCAGCACTGGGGAGACCGAGGCGAGACGATCACCCCATTCCAGGGCCAGCTTAAGCTTCACAGTGAGTTCCCGTCATCCGGCTCCAAAGGCAGCAGGAAGTGGTCTCAGACATTGGGCATGACTTGAGCATATATGAGACCTCAAAGCCCACCTCCATAGCATTTCAAATGTACTTTAATAAATAAAGCCTGCCTGAAGATCTGAGAGTAAAACAGTCCCACTGGCCAGTCTTACAGACCAGATTACGGTAACACACACCTTTAATCCCAGTAGCCACCCTCGTTGCCATAGAAATCGGGTGGTGCATGCCTTTAATTCCAGAGGTGCACGCTTTGATCCCAGCCCTAGAGAGGAACATAAAACGGGGTGAAACAGTTCTCAGATGCAGTCTCCTTCTGAGATTCCTGGTTCTGAGATTCCTGGAGGCAGGATCGCCATTTCAGACTGAGGTCGAGGTAAGAGCCAGTGACTGGCCGTTTTTGCTTTTCAGATCTTCAGGCTGAACCCCAAATTCTGACCCCAAGTTTTTATTAATCGGGCATCATTTGGTGTCCAACGATGGCACAGGAACTGGCATGAAGTCTTCAGAAAGTCTGCTATAAACCTGTATCAGAAGCCTTTCTATTTGAGAAGGAATGATTTCTGAGAAGAAACACAGGCATAAAATATCCCACCAGGTGTGGTGGGACAAACCAGCCATTCCAGGACTTTGGAGGCTGAAGCATACAGGACCAAGTGTTCATGGCCAGCCTAAACTAGATCGCAAGACTAGTGACTTAAAAAAAAAAGTAAAGAAAATCAGGGGTCAGTGAGATGGCTCATCAGGTCACCAAGCCTGATTACCTGAGTTCAGTCTCCATAATGGAAAGAGAGACCCAACTCCCTCAAGCTATCCTCTGGATGATCTCATCAGCACCACATGAATTACCCATGATGGTGCATGTCCATCATCCAAGCGCTTGAGGTATTGCTACTCATTTGTATACAAGATGCTCAGCATTTGGAAAATTAGTAACTCAGTGAAGACCATGCATTTACTAAGGACGAAACTAGAACCCAAAGGCTGACTCACCAAGCTGCCTGCCAACCCAATCCTCTGAATACAGTTTCATCGAAGAAGTGGTTTAACATAGTAGAAAGCGAGTGCTCTCAAAACAAGACATGTTGGAGTTAGTTCTTTCAGGGTGTATCTCTCATCGCCGAGCCTTGGTTTTCTTTAAGTCAGAGAGCCGGGTGGCTGGACAGCCCACACAGGTCGGCAGGTAGGTGCTGCTTAAACTCAGAGCCCCATAAAAGGTGGTGCACTGTTCAGGAAGCTAAGGAGACTGGGCCCAGCATGCTGGACCTTGGCAAAACAGACGGCAAGGCTTGGCTCACTTGGAACAGTGTGTTAAAGCAAATCATTAAACTGGAATTAATTGAGGCATTGCCTGGGAGGTGGTTTGGGTGAGAATCCATCCTTTCATTAAAATACATGTCACTTTCTTTTTGCAAAGCCATGAACTGGGAGAAGGCAAAAGAAGGTGGTTCTTTGTAACCTGAGATAGTGGGCGCCACAAGTCCCTGGAGAGGTGCTCTAGAATCCCTGTGGATGAAAGAGCTAGGCCCCAGCTCAAAGAGTCAGACAGCTGCAAAGGACAGAGTAACCCAAGTGATGTGCAGAGCTGTGGGTGGCCAGAGGGTACTGAAGAAGAGGTTAAGGTAACTCTGTGGGTAGTTAGAGATCCAGAAGATGGGGGCGGGGAGGGGTGAGGCCAGAAGGGAGGGCCTAGTGGGATGCCGTGAGGAAGCTGGCGCATTGTGAGGTTAGGACTTTTCTGCAGCTTTGCGGAGGGGCTGTGTTGATCTGAAGTACATGGGAGGCTGGACCGGGATCGCAACTTCAAGGCTAGCCTGAATTAAAACAAACAAAATCAAAAGCCTACTCGACGGGTTGTGGATGTAGCTTCCTGAACCCCAGCAGGGGTGAGACCTTAATCTGACCTATGAAACCAACTACTCAAGGCAGATGGTATTTTCTAAAGTCATGCCAGGCCCAGTGTGACACTGGCACACTTTCAGTGATAAATGGGGTCTATTCGCTGCCCTTGAACTGTGCGAGAGAGTCTGTGTAATCGAGGAAACGGTACTTAGGTGCTGGACCACACAACAATGGAACAGAAGCTCTGTTGTTGTCACTGGGGACATCAGGTGGTGGAACCTCCACTTGACATTGACGTAGGTGGAGACTGGGGAAGAGAAAGGAGGAGACAGACAGGAAAGGGGGAGCAGAGGAGAGGAGAAGGCGGCATCAGAAGAACATATTTGTAAGGATACAATTATTCCAGAATTTGTGTATGAATGCCTTATTCATGACTGTGTTCAGAAGAAGGAAACATTCTTCACTGAAATATATTAAGGAGGGCTGGAGAGATGGCTCAGTGGTTAAGAGCTCTGCCTCTTCTTCCAAAGGTCCTGAGTTCAATTCCCAGCAACCACATGGTGGCTCACAACCATCTGCAATGAGGTTTGGTGCCCTCTTCTGGCCTGCAGGGATACATGCAGGCAGAAAGCTGTATACATAATAAATAAATAAATTTAAAAAAATATATATGTATTCAGGAATACATTAAGCAAGCAAACAAACAAATTTAGGGGCCAGGCATGGTGGCGCACACCTTTAATCCCAGCACTCAGGAGGCAGCAACAGGTGGATCTCTGTGAGTTCAAGGCCAACCTGGTCTACATAGTAAGCTCTAAGTCAGCCAGGTATACATAGTGTGGCACGGTGGCCCCATACCTGTAAAATCACAAATGTGTTCTTCTGATGCCTCCTCCTCTCATCTCCTCTGCACCAGGGAGGCTAAAGCAGGATTGTGAGTTCAAGGCCAGCTCATGCTACATAGTGAGACCACGTCTCAAAAAAGAAAAGAATATATTTAACATACTTGCATTAGAAAAATATGATCTAGAATATTGGGGACTTTTCTGAGTGTATTACTGTTCTGCTCCCCCATCTCTCTGCTCCTATGCCTTCGTTGGTCTCTGTTCCCTGCTAACTTCCTCTGTCCTTTAGCTTTCTTCCACCTGGCACCCCGTGCCTCATCTTGGGGCTTAGGATACCCCTACTCCCAGAGGGAACTATCACCTGCTGGCACCGACTCCTCTCAGCCTTCATGCAGAGGGTTCCTCTGTCTACAGCAGTATAGAACAAAGAGCAATGTAGGACAAAGTGACAGATCTTGAAATTTTGTCCCAAAGATAAAAGGAAGCCATCCTATCCAGTAGCATTGACAGCAACAACAGAAACCTAGAGATTCTCAGCAGCAGAAGTGAATTTGGAGACGCACTCTTTGGGACTCAGCCCGGAGGTGTCTTCGAACATGGTGAGCTGCTTCCGTCCCAGAACATGTCTTCGGGGCCGACTTTGTGCCAGGACTCAGGAGAGCCAGGAACAGCCCTTGAGCCCAGACTAAGAAATAAGCAATAACCTGCCATAGGGTGCTGCCTAGGAACCCAGAAAAAGTCAGCCACATTTGTGAGGTTACACTTAATCCCAATGTCCCTGCCCTCAGTCACCTCCTCTGCCCAGAGATAACTGTGTAGGAACATTGTCTGGAAAAGAGGAAAGAGGAAAAAATAGTTACCATGGTTCAAAGGCCAGAAATGGAACAGGGCAAACAAGATTGGGTGGCACACACCTGCCATTCCAGCTGGTTCAGGAGGCTGAAATGCTGCTGCAAATTTGAAGTCAGGGTCAGCCTGCATTTACATAAGGAGGCCCTAACTCACTTCTCCAAAGGAAGGGAACAGCATGGGGCTGTTTGACATTAGAAGTATCTCAGGAGATGTCTGTTGGAGTGGAAAGTCAAAATCAGATACAAGAGGAGTGTGGCAGAAGCTTTGAATGTGGCAATGGAGTGCTTGTGCAAGGCCGGTGGGTGGAGGAGGAAAGCCTGGTATGAGGCTGTTGACAGCAGCCAGCATACAAGACCATATGGGGTTGGTCTCAGCAGCAGCAGCAGCAGCAACCTGCGAGGCAGGAGACTCTTTCAGGACAGAGACTGGTGCCTTATCTATTAAAAGTGCAGTACACTTGGGTGTGCTCAGGAAAACATGTAGGAGAGAGAGAGAGAAAGAGACAGAGAGAGAGACAGAGAGAGAGGAGGAATAGAGATGCAGGAAGCATGGGGGAAGTGAAAGCAGGTTCCTGACTGCTTGATCTTTGTATTCTTTGAGTGCCCACTTGATTGACAAATGAAGATAACCACAACATGGCCCCAGGTGGCTCGTGGCTGGGAAGTGTTGCAGTGAAGTGCTGTGAGAACCTGGGAAAAGGACCTCGGAGTCTTAAGGTGCACCAGGAAGGCTGTCCCGGCCAGAAAACACTGTGGGCAAGGGCACAGAGATGTCCAAGTCCAAGGAGTTGCTGTTTGGAGGTGTGGAGCAGGTTACAAAGGGGGGAGAGAGAAGACCTGGCCCAGACAGTGAGGAGTGGGTGTGGTGGCCTCAACCGTCATCCTGAGGAGCAGGGGTGGCAGGGCCAGCCACAGAGGTGCAGAGGCATCTGAACAAGGCAGGGGTATTATCTGCATTGTGACAGGGTCTCCTACGATGTTCCACACAGCCAGAGGACAAGCCCTTCCTGAGCAGAGACAGTAAGCAATCAACAAGGCTGCTGTGAGGGATAGCTAGGTTCTCCAGGAGGCTTCCGGCAGAAGGAACACCGCCGAGGGGGCAGTGATGTGGAATACAGCAAGGGCGGCTTTGACTGCACCACAGTTCTGTCACTTGCTAACCAGGCCCCGCTGCAGTCAAGGGTGTGGGCATTTGGGGGCACAGTGAAGGCACTGGGCTAGCAAGCTCACAGCTCCCTGGGGAAAAGTCAGAAAGGAAGCAACATTATTTGCCTTTGAATAGTTTCTGGGGCCCATGCCAAACACTGACACACCATCTGGGTGGTCCCCTTCATTGAGAGTGTTGCAGTCAAATTCCTTGTCTTCACCTTGGGTTGGAAAGATAGACTCTCAGGGGCCAACGTTATACTGGCCGTTCAGGCAAGCCCTCCGGAGATAGTGTTTTATCTCCTGTGCCAGGTATCTTCACAAAAGGCATCCAGATCTTTCTCCCATCCCTTATTATAGATATAGTTGTCAGTAATGACATAACCGAGTAATAATTCACAGGTACTAGCAACCGTTTCAGGTACTTTTCCCATATTTTATGTACAGTAGCTTAGTATCTACACTAAATCTACAACTTAGATACCATACTATCTTCATTTTAATGAGGAACCAAGGTGCAGAAAGGGCAAATAATTAAAAATATTTAAATGATGTGTATATGAATGTGTGTACACATGCTAGTACATGTGCCCTTGAAGTCCAAAAGACTTTAAATCCCACGGAGTGGGTGCTGGGAACCAGGTTGGTAAGTTTTGTTTTGACGCAAAGCTAGAGTCATCTCAGAAGAGGAAATCTCTACTGAGAAAACACCTGCATCGCATTGGCCTGTAGGGCATTTTCTTGATTGAAGATTGATGTGGAAGGGTTCGGCCCACTTGGGCAATGCTATCCCTGGGCAGGTATAAGAAAGGGGTGTATAAAAAACCAAAAAAAAAAAAAACTAAAAACTAAAAAAAAAAAAAAGAAAAAACAAACCTAAAAACTAAAATAAATAAATAAATAAATATTTTTAAAAACTGAGCAAGCAGTGGAGGGAGCAAGCCGGTAAGCATCACGGTCTCTGCTTCAGCTCCTGCCCTCCAGGTTCCCCGCCCTGATTACCCTTCATGAAGGACTGGAAGAAGAAATAAGCCCTTCCTCTCCAAGTTGTTTGCAGCTATGATACCATAAATTATATATTTACCATAGCAATAGAAAGCAAATTAAGATAGGAATCAAACTCAGGTCCCCTGGAGGAGCAATGCATGCTCCTCACTGCTCTTCGGCACCAAGGCACTAATGTGTTTGAAATCAAACCTCCAGCAAGACAAGGAAGAGACTTAGACAGTCTAGCCTAGTACCCGCAATGCACTATAGACACCGTGAATACATGACTACCCTACCTGGATTTAAAAATGATGACCCCTGATCTTTGTGTCTGCAAGAGTGTATCTACATGTTTGTGAGCTCACTCATCAGTCACTGCACCCCGTCATCCAGCAAATCCATGATTGGGCACATAGAGCACCCACACTCCTCAGGCCTGGAGGGCTCACAAGAACAGAAGTGGAAAGTTTAAACGTGGGCAGCTCAAATCAGTTTTAACATTATCACTATCTGCTGGGTAGACACATACACACAAAAACACATACTTGTAATAAGTAAAATAAAAGCCAAATTCTAAGCAAGTAAATGGTCATAGATTTTTCCCAAATTAATATTTTTAAATTTTATTATTAAGTTTTATTGTTTATTGAGACAGGATCCCGTGTAGCCCAGGCTGCCTTCTTGCTGCATAGCTGGTAGTAGTCTGGAACTTCCAATCCTTTTGCCTCCATCTCCCACGTGCTGGGATCACAATGAACCACCACTCCCAGCTTCTGCAGCGCTGGGGACTGAACCCACGACTTCGTGCACGTGACACCAGCAGTCTGCCAACTGAGCTGTATTCTAGCCCTTTTTATTTATGATTTTTATTTGGATTTTCTTTTTATTAATGTTTTACTAATCACATAAAATAGTGTTCCTTTAAGATATCTTCATACATAATGTATTGATCTTTACTTTTAATTCTTGGGTTATCAACTGTTAGGGTTTGGCGGAAACCATCTTGGCCTTGGAGCCAAGTAGACATGGATTCTAGTGACAGTTGCATTGTTTGCTAGTCCCACCTAGCCTCAGCCCTTGCTTCACAGCTAGAATTTGAGAGTAGGGTAAACACCTCCCCGGGGGGAGCACTGGATTAGACATTAGTACCTGGACACAGCTGGGTCATCTCAGGAGATACTGAGGGCCTCTGTATCATGAGGTTGTTTCCATCCCCAGGCTGAGGTCTCCAGAGGGATGCCTTGTCTTCAGCATTGACTCTGTGGAACCTGCCCAGAATTGATGTCCAGTGTGTTTTTTTGAACACATGGTAAAATCTACTCCAAGGCCCTTGTCCTGATTCTGGCTGCTAATACCAAAATACCAGACCCAGTGGCTAGCTGCAAGTAACAGACCCAGCACGCTGATAAGCACCATGCTGGAGTCTGGAAACATGAGATCAGGGTGCCAACATGGTTGTGGTCTGGAGAGGCCTGCTTTCCTGTTGGCAAACTACCTTAGAATCATGGCGCCATCATGTAAAAAAGAGGGGTGAGAAGTTTCTTGGGTGCCTTTACTGGGGTCCTATACCATTCACGAGGACAGCATCCTTATGACCTAGTAACCACCATCGATTCTTGGCTAAGGATTTCAACCTATACGTCCCATTAATAGCCCCTCTTTCTACTAACCTGAGAGGCAAAGGTGTCTGGTCACACAGCAGGAGGTAGCGGAGAGCTGCTGTGCTTGAGGTATTGTTGTGGTTTGAAAGAAAATGACCACCAAAGGGAGTGGCACTGTTAGGAGGTGTGGCTTTGTTGGCGTGCGTTTGATCTTGCTGGAGGAAGTTTGTCGCTGTGGGGCGGGCTTTGAGTTCTCATAGAAACTCAAGCCACATCCAGTGTCTCAGTTCACTTACTGTTGCCTCTGGATCAGGAAGTAGGATTCTGCAATATTGTGTCTGCCTGCAGGCCACCATGCTCCCTGCCCAGATGATAATGGACTAAGTCTCTGAGACTGTAAGCCACCACTTCAATTAACTATTTTCCTTTATTTTTTTAATATTTATTATGTATACAATATTCTGTCTGTGTGGATGTCTGCAGGCCAGAAGAGAGCACCAGATCTTATTACAGATGGTTGTGAGCCACCATGTGGTTGCCGGGAATTGAACTCAGGACCTTTGGAAGAGCAGGCAATGCTCTTAACCACTGAGCCATCTCTCCAGCCCAACTATTTTCCTTTATAAGAGCTGTCGTGGCCATGGCGTCTTTTCACAGCTACAAAAGCCCTAAGGCAGAAGTTGATGCCAGGGAGTGGGGTGTTGCTGTAACAGGACTGACCATATTTTTATTTGGAGGAATTTGGACTTTGGTACTTTGGGTTAGGAAAGCAGGGGAATGCTTTAAGCACTGCTTAATAGGACATAGTAACAGGAGCATGGAAGACAACGGTGCTGAGAAGGATTTGAACTGTGGGATACCGGGTCAAGGTGTTTCAGAGGAGAAGAATTTTAGGATGTGGCCTAGAGATCACTCTTGTGATATTTTAGCGAAGAATGCGAATGCGGCTGCTTTTTGCCCTTGCCTGAAGAGTCTGCCTGAAGCTAAAGAGATTGGGGTTATTCCATTGGCAGAGGAAATCTCAAAGCAGCCTAGTATAGACTTTGTCCTGCGCTTACCAGTGTTCATGCTTATGAAGGGTTAATAATGAAAGGGAACAAGCTGAGGAAAAAAGGAGAACCAGGAAGAGAACTAGGTCCTGAGTTCAAGGAGATAAAGAGATTAAGAAATGGACTAAAGGGAGCGGTGACCTCAGGGTAAGACCCCACCCAGCTAAGTTTCCAACTTGTGGAAAAGAATTAAAGACAAACTTAGAGCCTTAGAGCTGGTGTGGTGTTGATTTTCTTTCTTTCTTTTTTTTTTTTTTGGTTTTGATTTTATGGGGGAATTACAGTTTAGAGATGGCTTGAATGTCAGAAGAGACTTTGAACTATGAATTTTTAAACATTGTTGAGACTGTAATAGACTATGGGGACTTTTGAAGCTTGGCTGAATGTATTTTTCCATCATGATATGGCTACAAGCCTTTGAAGGCCAGGCAGTGAAATGTGTTAATTTGAAAGAAAATGACCCCCACAGAAAGTGACACTATTATGAGGTGAGGCTTTGTTGGAGTGGGTATGGCCTTGGAGGAAGTGTGTCTCTGTGACTTTGAGGTCTTATATATGCTCAAGCCACACCCAGTGTCTCAGTTCACTTCCTGATGCCTTTGGATCAAGATGTAGAATTCTCCAGCACCACGTCTACCTGCACGTTGTTATACCCCCAGCTGCCATGCTCCCTACCATGATGATAATGGACTAAACCCCTGAAACTGTAAGCTACCATATCAATTCAATGTTTTCTTTACAAGAGTTTCTGTGCTCATGGCGTCTCTTTACAGCAACAGAAACCCTAACTAAGACAGGCAGAGAGCCAGAGAGAGAGCCTGGAGCTTTTGTCCCCGTGGACTCTGTTGTTTCTCTCTATTCGCGGATCACACACAGCATCCTGGGTCTTGTCCGAGATGTCAGAGACAGCAGCACAGCTTCCTAGACTCAGGAGAAGTTTTAGGCTTCCAGGGAGCTAGTAAACAAAAAGGAAACCCTTCACAGGCTTCATAAAAAGTGTTTACACACAGGCTTGTTATGGTTCACTCACTCTGAATCAAACTCACCAATTGGAAGTGCGGGCAGAGTCACCCCATCTCATCCTAGCCTCTAGCCCTGATGCTTTATCTTTTCAGTTCAGAAGCTTCCTGCCCCCACTTAGCGCCGGGCCAGCCTTGGGCTAGGTCCCAGATCCCTGAAACCTAGAACAGCTAGACTAGGAGAAGATGTGGACATAGGTCATGAAGGTGCAATATCCATTTCTTTTTAATTATGTATGTGTCTGTGTGTGTGCATGTGTCTGTGGTATGTGTGAGTGTGGTATGTGTGCATGTGTATGTGGTATGTGTTTGTGTGTCTCTGTGTGTGTATGGTATGTATGTGTGTATCTGTGTGTGCATGTGTGCATATGTATGTGCATGTGTGTGCATGTGTGTGTCTGTACATGTGTGTCTGTGTGTGGTATGTGTGTGTCTGTGTGCATGTGCATATGTGTGTCTGCATGTGTGCGTGCATGTGTGTGTGTATATGTGTATTCATGTGAATGCAAGTGTCTATGGAGTCCAGAAGAGGGCATCAGATCCCCCAGAGATGGACTTACAGGTAGTTGTGAGCTATCCATTGTGGGTGCTGGAAACCAATCTGGTCCTCTACAAGAGCATTATATGTGGTCGTTTCTTCTGGGCTCTTCTGGGGAAATGCTCTTTAATAAATCATAGCTGATGGGGCTGGCACTTTGAGCTGTGTGGTTCCTGTGTGCGGGGATTCAAATATCCGTAGCCCCCCCCCCCACGTAGACTTCATGTTGGGCCTCTATGAGGGGATTAGGCCAATGCATCTCTTCACATGCCACCCAGAAGGCTGAGGAGTTGCCACCTCTGTGCCTCAGAGCCTGGAACAGGGCCCGGCATAACGACACTCGGATAGAAATGAAGTTGTGCGTTAGCCTAGGCTCCACACTTTCCCAGATACCTCAGGCTCTGACTAGGACTCATGTGCTCATGAGTAAGGTGTGTGTGTGTGTGCACGCGCACATGTGCGTGTGTGGCATGCATGTGTGTGTAGGTCAGAGGTCAATGTCAATTGTCTTCCTCAATCACTATTTTATTTGTTTGTTTGTTTATTTGAGACAGAGTCTCTTGCTAACCCTGCCTAGAAGTCACTGACCCAGCTAGACTGGCTGCCTGCAAGTCCCAGGGTTCCTCCTAGGCCTGCTCTCACTGCTGAGATTACAGGCGCCCAGGACCAAGCCTGGGTTTTTTGACACAGTGCTGGGGCCCTAACTCAGGTCCTCACACTTAGCCAGCAAGCACCTGAACTGACTGAGCAATCTCCCCAGCGCCAATGATTCAATTTAAATCCTTATCTCTCAGGCGAAGCCCGGGAGCTGAAGCCACAGCGGTGTGAAGCAGAAGGAAGCAGGACGAAGGGCAGCTGCTCGGAGACGCAGTGAGACAGCTGCTCAAAAGTCAGGATGACTAGACAAGAGTTGGTCCGGAAACTGTAAAGCAGGAGCAATAAACTCCGCAGGGTGGCTGGCGGTTCCCAGGGCCTGCAGCTAGAGAGGCCGCCACACTGAGACCAGATAACACGAAGTACGCAGACTTCCGGGAAAGGAAGAACATTATTAATAAAGCTTCTGCCGGGAAGAAGGCTGGCGCTTTTCGCCAATTTCAATTAAGGTCAGAATAAGCGCGTAGACCTTCCCTAGGTAGCTGTGAGAGTGCGCGCAGGGTCCGCAGACTGGGTAAGAAAGAAAGACCCCCCCCCCTTGGTTGCAAAGCTTGGCTGACTCTCAAGTAGCTGGTGTGCATCTTGCCTGCCCGGCCCCGTTCGAACCAAGTACCATTGATCTGGGGCAGTGATAATCACAACGAGGCATTGATCTCAGTAATTTTTTTTTGTTGGTTTTTCAAGACAGGGTTTCTCTGTGTACCCTTGGAGCCCGTCCTGGAGCTTGTGCCAGAGCCCAGGCCTTGAAACCACAGAGATACGCCTGCCTCTGCCACCTGAGCGCTGGGATTAAAGGTGTGCACCTCCATTGTCTAGCTGGTATTTCTTTCCAATTCTGTTTTAGTTTGAAACTGTTTGAACAATATATTCCGAAGATTCTCAAAATTGTTTCCCATCTTGATTAGCAGACTCAGCCACCCAGCGGACCTTTCTGTTTGTTGGCGACAGAGATGTGAAAGGGGTGAGCCATGAACTCCTGGTCTTCCCATCTCTGCTTCTTAAGCGCTGGGGTTACAGGCGCCCCCCCCCACCCCCATGCCTGGCTTCAGCAGGTTTACCTTGAGTAGCTACTGTGTGGTCCTGTGCCCAGCTCAGATTACCTTTTTAATCTTTCCTTTTCTGGACTTCTGGCCTTTGCAAGTCATCTTTATCCCACCTGGAGTAAGTTCCGTGAGCCCTTCTAGGTCAGAGGCCATGATGCAATTTATTTCTGCCTTTTGTCCCATCTGGGCCAGGGCACGAGAATCCAGGGAAATTGTGTAACTGGAATCCAGAGGAGTAGATCATCCCTGAGCCCACAGGGCTATCTCCCAGCGTGGCTGTACACCCAGAGTGTAGGCATCTTCTTGGACACTTATTCTGACCCTCTGTCATTGCTATGAGAGACTGTCGGTTCAGATTCCAAACCTTTACAAATCTGCTACATCAATTTCCCATCGGGGCACGGTCTTTTTTGTTGTTATTTTGTTTGTCTGTTTGTTTGTAGACAGGGTTTCTCTGTGTAGCCCTGGCTGTCCTGGAACTTGCTCTGTAGACCAGGCTGGCCTCAAACTCACAGAGATCCACCTGCCTTTGCCTCCCAAGTGCTGGGGTTATAGGCGTGCGCCACCACCTGGCTGAGAGGTACGTTCTTTCTTTTTTTCTTCAAATCCCATCCCGAAACCACTTCCTCCATCAGGCAGTCCTGTGCTGTGCGGGCTGGGTTGATTCCATTTCTCCCCACTCTCAGCTTCATCGCCACCGTCATGAATACTCCTGAGAGCCAGGCCCTGGCTGACTTAGCTCTCTGACCTCTATCCAAAAAAGAAGGAAGGAAGGGGAAAGAGAGGAAGGAAAGAAGGGAAGGGAAATTGAGGGAAGGAAGGGTGATCATTTTATGGAACAGTAGCCTCTGTCTTGCTCTCTGCTTTTTGTCAAGGGCCTCATTTTCTTCTGAGTCCTTTCCCACCCCTGATCCCTGCCATCAGCTATGAAGCGGTTTAGGGTAGAGACTCGTCACCCTGCTAATGAGGAAGCTGAGGTCCCAAGAGGAGAAGTGACTTGCACCAAGTTGCCTCTGGACTCCCACCAGGACCTTCTCCTTCCTTCTCTCCCTCTCTTTCCCAGCTCCTCCGCACTGGCTTATTTCCATCATGACCACAAGGGCAGAGTTGGGGTCCCTGGGGAGTATGAGCACTGTGAGTGTGGGGGTGGCTGTGTACGGTCTCCCCTGAGTGCGAGGTGTGGAGGTAGGATGATTGTGGCTCCCAAAGGACTCCACGTCGGGGCTGGCACTGAGATATTTTGTCTCCTTTCTGCTCCTTGTCCATGAAAGGGGGACTTCATGTTCCACGAGCAACATTGCTAGGTCATAGCAGACACCACAATCACAACTAAGGCAGAATCTGAGCTTGTCGGGTGACCACGAGTGAGCCAGCAGCCTGTTCTGGTCCTCATGTCTGGATCTGGGAGGAGAGAGGCTTAGAGTCCCTCCCCTGGGAAGAAGGGACTGAGACAGGAAAGGTGTCTCCCAAGCTCTTCGTGGTCTCTTCAGGGAGAGGGTGACATTGGTCAGTATATAGGCCAAGGAGCAGGATAAGGAGAGGTGAGGGGGTGCAAGAGCTGGGTGTTATTTAGGAGGAGCTAGGGCAGATCCAGGGTGAGCTCCCTGCTACCCGTGGCCAGAAGGGACCATCCTAGGGAGCAGCAGAGAGGATGGTGGGGCTAGGCTGAGTGGCATGTGAGGTCCAACCCTGGGAGTTTGAAGTCCCTCTGTGCCCAGTGTGGTATTTTGCTTAGAGCAGCAGAGTGATGAGGGAGAAAGCTCAGGAAAGGACCAGGGGATCCTGGGCACATTCTGTACACAGGGCATGACTCCCCTTATCTGATCTAGTTTCCTAACAGTAAGATGGGGGTGATGATCTCTGCCTGGCTCAGCTGCCCGAGAACAAGATTACAAAGTGATCGTAAAACAGAAAAGTCCATAGAGATAGCAGAGGTTAGCTTTTAAAAACAACCTTTTTTGGTGCCCCCACCAACCTAATGCATATCTATCATGGCAAATATAGAAAGGCCAAAGGGGAAATTTTTAGCTAGGCACTATGCTCAGAGACAGCACATCTTCCTTTAGTAATTTCTTCATGTAGATTTTGTCATCTAATATGCGCTAACGTGTACCCTGCTCACTCGGTCTCTCTCTCTCTCTCTCTCTCTCTCTCTCTCTCTCTCTCTCTCTCTCTCTCCAATGTGGGTAGTTTGAATAAGAGGTACCCTATGTTCTCTGGCATTTGAGTACTTGGTCCAGCAAATTGTGGCACTATTCGGGGAGGCTTAGGAGGTGTGACCTCCTGGAGGAAGTCTGTCACTAGGGAAAGGTTTCGAGGTTTCAGAAGTCATTCCCACTTCACTCTCTCTGCTTCCCGTTTTCCTTCTGGAGATGGGCGCTCTCAGCCGTTCCTGCCGCAGTGCCTGGTGCTTGCTGCCACACCTCCTGCAGTGCTGGTGATGGACTCTCATTCCCTGCAACCATAAGCCCAAGGTAAAATCTTCCCTCTGTAACTTGCCATGATCATGGCGTTTTGTTCCAGAAACAGACACAGGGCCTGGGCGTGTAGTCCAGACTAGTCTGGAATTAGAAATCATCTCGTATCTACCTCTTGAGTGTTGGAATTAGATCCTCGAGTCACTATGCCTGTCTTGTATCCTTCTTTCATTTCCAGTGAAAATACACACAAACATTCCAACATCCTTACATATTTTTCTGAGGCTGATGAGATGCCTTCATAAGAAAAGATGCTTGCTACCAAGCCTCATGATCTAAGTCCAATCCCTGGGACCCACATGGTGGAAGGAAAGAGTGAAATACCACCAGTTTTCCTCTCATATCCACATGGGGGTCATGACACATGTGTATGAGGACACACACACACAGAGTTATAAATGTTAAAAAAAACTCACCTTTTATTGAAGCATAAAACAGTCATTAAGAAGGCTCATGTAAATATTGAGCCTGGTTGGACACACGTGTAATCAATCTCATCACTCAGGAGGTGGAGGCAGGAGGATTAGAAGTTCAAGGTCAGGGTTAGTGAGGCCTCCCACGACTTGCCTGGTGGAAGAAGAGAATTGACTCACAAAAGGTGTTCTCTCACTCCCTCCCCACAGTCACTCACACACACACACACACACACACACACACACACACACACACACACACAAATGTAACTTTAAAAAGTTCAAGTCGGCCAGGCCGTGGTGGCGCACGCCTTTAATACCAGCACTCGGGAGGCAGAGGCAGGCAGATCTCTGTGAGTTTGAGACCAGCCTGGTCTACAGAGCTAGTTCCAGGACAGGCTCCAAAGCCACAGAGAAACCCTGTCTCGAAAAAAAAAAAAAAAAGTTCAAGTCATTCACAGCTACATACTGCCTGGGGTATATAGACCTTATGTCAAACAACAGCAATAACCAAACAAAAACACAAAGGGCTGAAGAGATGGTTCAGACATTAAAGGCTACGTTCACCTCCAAAACTACAAAAACAAGCAAAACCCATCTCATGCGTCCTAAGTGTACAGCTCATTGCATCTTCATGAATGGTGTGACCAGCCCCTAGATCATCATCACCGCTATCTTGGCTCACAGTCTCAGAGACTTCAGCTCATCATGACATGGCCCTGTCTCTGGGGCCTGTGGTGAGGCAGAATATCATGGTAGCAGTCCACGGTGAGAGAAAACTCTTCACCTTTAGCACTGTGGTCCTGATACTACAGGGGGGCTGTGGTCCTGATACCCCCTTCAAGAGTGCACCCCTCTCAGTAACCTAACTTCCTTTGAAGAATCTGCCCCTCTTCGAAGCACCACGAGATGGTGACTGACCCTTCAACACAGAACACCTGGGGGGGAATACTTCAGATCCAAATTAACATGGTTTTGATAAGGTCTAGTTTCAATTTTTAAAATTAGGTTTAATTGTCAGCCTGATACAACCTATCACCTGGGAGGAGAGTTTTAATTAAAGATCATCCACATTTTGTTGGTCTGTGAGCATATCACTGTGGATTGTCTTAATTAAGTTAACTGATGTGGGAAGACCCTCCCCGCTGTGGGCAGCACCATTCCCTAGGCAAGGGGTCCTGAGCTGTATGAATGGAGAAACCAGCTTGGGTATGAGCAAGCAAGCAAGCATATTGTGCCTTCATTTCTCTCTACTCTTGACTGTGGCTGTGACGGACTAGATGTATGAAGTTCCTGCCTCGACGTCCCCACAATGATGAACTGTAACCCGCAATTGTAAGCAAACCGCGATAACTTCTGACTCCTCAAGCTGCCTTTTGTCAGAGCATCTTCATCACAGCAACAGAAACGAAGCCAGGACGGGGTGCCCTTCCAATATGAAGTCTAAAAGGCTATTTTTGCCCAACCCTTGATCTTAAAGGCTTTTTCCGTATTTTTTTCCCTAAGAGTTGTATTTTTACATAAGGTGTGAGGTTTGGATCAAGGGGAGTTGTTTGGTTTTGCCTATAGGAAGCTAAATTGTTATGGTTAGGCAATATCCTCTCTCTATTGCTCTGTAAGTTACTTAAACAATTATGCTAAGTAAGTATTTAGATTATTTTTAATGTTTTTGTAAATAATGGAAATAAATATTCTTGACACTAGGTTTTTTTTTTTAATCTGTCTGTGATGGTTTCATAAGAAGAGGGTTTTGCTGTTTTTCTTTTCTTTTCTTTTGATTTTTTTAGAGATGGATCTTACTAAGTTGCACAGGCTGCTTCAAACACCTGGGCTCTCAACATCACCCAACTCATCTTTCCCAGTAATTGAATAAACTGGGACAGCAGGCACATGTGTGCCATGTACATGTATGGAGGTCAGAGAACAGCAAGTATGTGTGTGCCACACACACATGTGGAGGTCAGAGGACAGCAGGCACGTGTGTACCATGCACACGTGTGGAGGTCAGAGGACAGCAGGCACGTGTGTACCATGCACACGTGTGGAGGTCAGAGGACAGCAGGCATGTGTGTACCATGCACACGTGTGGAGCTCAGAGGACAGTTTGTTTTTCCTGTCACGGCTTCAGGTCACCAGGCCAGCCAGCAAGTGCCTTCACCCACCAAGCCGGCTATCCTGATGCCCACGGAAGGCATTTTATCAGTGGAAATACTGTTGTCGTTTGGGGGCCTCGGGTTCCAACTATGGAGCTGCTCTTCAGCAGAACTGTGCCAGCCCGTGCTCCTGCTATCTGGGTCTGGAGTCGCCTGCTCTCGCCTCCTGGAAATGCAGGGGAAATGCTGCAGATGGGGAACCCCAGCTCCCAGCATCCCTCTGAGACCCCATCTCCTTCCTTCTTCCTGGTGTCTTTCCACCCGCCGCTCTCAGAAGGCTAAGTTCAGGGACCAGACCTGTGCTTTCTGCTCTCCGGTCTCTCTTGGTATGTAACCCTAGACCACCCAAATTCCCTTTCAGACCATGGTTGGCCTCATCTACAGGGAGCTAACTGCCAACAATGTTGCTTCCTCACAGGGCTTTTAGGGAAAATCAAAACCTACAAAGGCTGTGCAATTACTCTGCAGGAGACATGCCAACACCACGGGTTTTCTCTTATATATGGAAACGAGATTTAAAATGACTTCTCTCTCTCTCTCTCTCTCTCTCTCTCTCTCTCTGTGTGTGTGTGTGTGTGTGTGTGTGTGTGTGTGCATGTGTATTTATACACATGTATCTGTATATGTGTATGGACGGGTCATGAAACTAGAAAAGCATCACAAGAGAAGAGGAAGAACTCTGGAGGGAGATGGGAAGTCCAGAGGGTAATGGGGTATGTGTCACAAGAAAGCAGAAGGGGGACCAACTTGGGGGAGGAGGGGAACCAGTTGGAGGGCGGAGGAAGATGTCCCCGGGTGGGCAGAGGGGAGGGGAATGAGAACAGTCTAATGACACAGATGTTCGAGGAGGCTGCGACGAAGCACATGGCTTTTTATGCTCACCTAAAACATTAAACAAAAGAAACAGGCTGGGCCAGGCCTATTGTAGTCCTTGGGAGGCAGACGATGGATTTCTGCGAGTTCAAGGCCAGGCTGGGATACATAGTGAATTCCAAGCCAACCAAGGATACCCAGAGACCCTGTTTCAAAAGAAAGAAGTAAGGGGGGAGGGAGGGAAAGAAAGAGAAAAAGAAACAAGGACACCATTGGTGTAGGAGGGTCTTCTATTTGTGTATTGCCCTCATTGGTTAAATAAAGAAAACTGCCTTGGCCTTTTGGTAGGACAGCCCTTAGGTGGGCGGAGTAGATAGAAGGGAATGCTGTGAGAGAGAAGGCAGTGGAGCAGACGCCATGCTTCTCCAGCACAAGATGGATACTGGTTAGACTCATGCCGGTAAGCCACAGTCAAGTGGCGATACACATTAATGGAGATGGGCTAAAATAATATGTGAGAGTTAGCTAATAAGGGGCTAGAGCTAATGGGCCAGGCAGTATTTAAATAAATACAGTTTCCGTGTAATTATTTCGAGTAGGCACTGGGAGCCAGGCGGGACAGAACAAGGGGCCCTGCACTGGGAACACAGCCCTAGCCCCTCATTACAACACACCATTAACTGGAGTTACTTTTCATTCATTTTCCTTGCTCAGTTTCTCCCTGCATTTGGGGTGCAGGGTATTTGGTACTAGTACCCCTGCTGACTGTCCACAAAATAATGGCCAATCCTAATGAGTCAGGGTGGGATATGGCTCCATGTGTAGGGGACACAGGAGACAGTCAAAAGAACTAAAGTCCCAGGGTCTCAACAGTGCGAAGAAGGTAAACCTTCTCACAGAGACGCTTCCAGTGTTGAAGGAGCAGCTGCCCCTATGCTGAGGGCTGTACCTGGTTACCTGGGTAACACTTCGCAAGGGGCTCTGGGCTGGTGTCAAGATGCTGTGTACCATGCTAGGGCAGCCTACTGTTGATTTCAATCCTCTTCATTGAGCAGAGTCCTTAAACGACCCCACCCCACCCCAAGGTGGCAGACAGCTTTAATCTTTAAACCCAGGCTGTCACTTATCAGTGATGGGACCTTGGGAACGCAGTCTGACCTCTCTGCTCCTGTTTCCTATCTCTAAATCCCTCTCTGAGGAAGCAAGAATGAAGACTTCACTGGCATTCACCAGACTCGTTTGGTTGATAAAGATGGTTGTTTCTTCCAGCGTTTGTTTGTTGTTTGGTGCCAGTAGAGCCCAAGAGCCCTACGTTAGTTGCCACCTCATTTCTACGGCCACACTGCCATTGCCACCACACCGTCCTGGTTGATAGCAAGGACTTCCTCTCTGGTCCATTTTGCACTCACAGAGCAGAGATCTTTGTGGCATCCAGGTGGTCCTCCTTGGGACAGCTGAGCTGCCCCTTCTGCAGTGGGGTAGAATGCTCACCCACGATGCAGCCACGGGTGGCAGCAATGACCTCTGTTCTTACAGGGTATCCCGTTGGCTGTAAGGCACACACTGCCCACTGCCCCTCACTCCTGGGTGAGGTCACTGCATCTGCGTTTCCTTCTCCAGGAAGTGTCCCTGCAGGGTTGGCTTGGCTTCCATCCAGACCTCAGCCCAGATGTGAGCGCACTGAGACCCAATTCAATCCTATGGGCTTCCCTTATGGGCCTCTGTACCGTTCTGGCAGCAGTTACTGCGGTCTTGTTGACATGTCCAGCCAGGGGACTACGGTCTGGCCCTTCCCCATTGGATGCCAACTTCTAGGACATCGGGTACTTTTGGTCACTCCTCTCTCCCCAGGACCCATCCCTGGGTCCGGGCAGAGGAAGCACAGAAAAAAACTATGTATTAGGAGAAGCTGGATTAATGTTTCCAGTTCTGTGAGACAGAGAGCGAAAGTTCTTGCAATACAGGGGATAGCGTGTCGGCAATGGAGTCCCTGGTAACTGTAAGCTGCTCATCAAACGCGCGCGCTTGCTTCTGAGTTCGCCCTCTGCTCTGGACCTGTGGCCTCTTCCGACTCACCTCTTGCTTCCACCAGCAGGAGTCCAAGAGGAGAGCAGGGTGGAGGTCAGGATCTACCACCAGAGTAAGAATCACAGCGCCACCTGACGGTCATTCGCTCCATGACAAGCTTAGCAGGCCGCTCCCAGTCCCGCCCTCTCAGACCAGGGGAACTCAAGTCCAAGTCCTGACGACCCAGTCACTCTTTCGCTGTCCTCTGGCTTCTTCACGAGACAGGGAGCCATGGGCCAGGCTGAGACCAGCCTCGCCCTGGGTGTCCCGAGACTAGCTGTGGGGTCTCTGCCAAATGCAAGGCTTTGAAGGCCGGTAGGGGAGGCATCCAAATCCAGAGGGCTGAGCCCACAGCATCCCCCATCCTTCTGCCTTAAGCCACGAGTCACTCTTAGAAGTCCGTCACCTTTGTCCTGGAGTTTCATTATCCTTGTCATCTCTCACAGGTCCACTAGAGAAAGGGTTTACCCTAAAGAGTTGGCTTCCTGCAGGCTTAAACGAGAGCTTCTGGTCGGCTGTCGGCTGCATCGTCTTAGTGTCCTCTGTCTCCTCCCTCTTCTCTCATCTTTCATCTTCTCTCCCTCCCTCCCCCCCCCCC
>PVIU01007706.1:0-89572 GCA_004026605.1 Ondatra zibethicus
GGGACACTATGAAAGCAGTACTTAGAGGAAAGTTCATAGCACTTAGTGCCCACATAAAAAAAACAGAGAAAGCACACATTAGTGACTTAACAGCACACCTGAAAGCTCTGGAAAAAAAAGAAGCAGAATCACCCAGGAGGAATAGAAGGCTGGAAATAACCAAACTGAGGGCTGAAATCAACAAAATAGAGACACAGAAGACACCTTGTTTTTGTGAGCATCGTAGCTTTGAGGTGAGAGTGCTGTAGAAGTCATGCGGGTGGAGGGGGAGGGATGTGTTCTCAGGGCTCATGCTGATCTTTCTCAGGTCCCTTTTATTAGGTACCAGGTCTGCAATTCTCTGAGCCTCCTCTCGTTGCCTCTGAAATGGGAAGAATGGCAGAATCAAAAGCTTCCAGGTGCTGATTGAACTCAGCATTAGCTCCTGATACACAGAAGGTCACTGGTTAATCAGGACCCCTAATTGGGCCTCCAAGGCCCTGGGGCCAGCTTCCCCCTGGCCTTTTCCAGTGAGTCTTTTGGATCCTCTTGTTCTTGTCTCTGTACATGCTGACCACTGTGGCCTCCATCACTCCAGGCATGCTATAGTCCTTCTTTCTGACTTGAGAGTCTTGTGCTTACTATGGCCTTCAGAATGCCGTTCCCGCAACACCCTCCAAAGCTGACTTGGTCTCATCATTTAGTATTTCATCATCCATGTCTCTGTATCTAAGAGACATACAGCTTTGACCATACCGTGGTACAGCAGCCCCTCCTCAACCAGTTACTTTCAACCCGCAGTCCCCTGTGTTTCTTTCACTGTTTTGGGGGAAGTTTTGCCAGTATCTTATTTTGCTTTTGCATAATTATTAGCATTTAGCCCTCTGCAGTGTGCAGCCTATGAGAACAGAAGAATTTAAAAATTACGCAGCCGTGAGGGACCAGCCGAGGGTGGGCCATCTGCATCTGTCTTCTTTCCCCTCCTTCCCCCAGGCTCAGCAGTCATTGGAGAAAGCAGGGGAGGGCAAAGGGACATAAGAGCACATGGTAGGGGAGAGCGGTAAGATGTTGTTTTCTGCCTTCACCGTGACCATACAAGCACATACACTCACAATTGTCATTTCTGCACAAGACCTGTACGAGATCAAGCCACTCAGAAGTCCAGCATGTCCAGGGGAGGGACTGCCCTGTCTCACTCCTCACTACGTGTCTATTAGCCACTGATGGCTGCTGAGTGGGGAGGTGGCCTTTTCTTTGCGCCTGTGACTGTTGGTAGGTTGCCTATGCCCCAGTAGGTGGCCCCACACCCATACTTATCTGGGCAGCACCCACTGGACTCAATGTGTTATTAATAATAATTTCCAGAAGGACAAGCAGGTTGGTAGGTCTTGGCAGAGCAGGAGGGAGGTGGTAAGAAGTGGATATATATATATATATATATATATATATATATATATATATATATACATACACACACACATACATACATATATCATATTTACATAAGCACGAAACTGTCAAAGAATGAGTTAGAAATATTTTTTTTTCAAAAACAGGAGAAAACTCAGTATCTTTTGGATTAATGAATAAATTAATTATGGCTGCTCTGTGGCAGTACCTGGTGCATTCCCATCACCATCACGAAATGGCAAGAGCCTAAGTGTGTGGAATCGGGGTGAGCCAACTGAAGGCGAGGCAGTAAACACATTAGGCTTTGCATGGTTCAATGAATTCACTCAGCTCTGCTGTGATGGTGAAAATCAAGCAAACAGAACCAGGCAGAATCTGTGAAGACCCATGGCTGCTTTGGAATCAGCCAGCCCAGTTCCTGTTTTTCTGAGGCCTGTTGTGGGCCAGGTGCCAGTCCATGTTCAGGATACACAGCTTCAGGAATCTGTGGGGGCACAAAGAGTTCAATCAATAATGGTCATAGAGGCAATAAGTATTTGCTAGTGGTCGTCGAGAATGCACACGGAGGCATATCCATGTGAGCAGGGTGGGGTTCAGGAGAGATGCTGTGGAGGAGGGGAGCCGTGCCCCAGCTTGAAGGATGTACAGGGGTTTGCCAGGCTGGGGAAGTGGGAAGGTGGAACAAGAGGGTGATCAAGATCGCTGTGGGGCGGCTGTAACTCTAGAGGGACCCTGGGAAGTCTGTGGTAGCATT
This sequence comes from Ondatra zibethicus, assembly GCA_004026605.1. Taxonomy (NCBI): domain Eukaryota; kingdom Metazoa; phylum Chordata; class Mammalia; order Rodentia; family Cricetidae; genus Ondatra; species Ondatra zibethicus. The sequence goes on from PVIU01007706.1 coordinate 2,144, forward strand.
GGAGGTAGTAGTGGACAATTTAATGACACGTGAAAATTTGAGGTTCCTCTAGGCATTAGATAGGAATATCTAAAAGGAGTATTTGGCAACAGAGAAACATTGAGCAAGGATATCAGTGTTGGGTGATTGCTCCATGGATGTGTCCAGAAGCTGTGAGAATGGATGAACGGATTCTGGGAAATGGAGACAAGGTAAAATTAGATAGGCAAAAAGGAGATTGACCAATTTCCAAAACAACAGAAGCAGAAAGCCAGGAGGAGATAGAACCCTAGGGGAGGGGGACCAAGAGACTCCATGAGAAGGCAGTGTGTGGGTCTAAGGCGGAGCTTCTGAAGCAGGAAGTGACCAATGTGGTTTCACAGGAGGCAGGGCGAGTGGAGATGCCAGGAGGCTATGGAAATGGGAAATTAAGCAGCAGTTGGTGACCTCGTTTTCAGTGAACACTTTTAGTCAAACACGGGGGCGGAAGTCACATATTAGTGGGGTGCTGCATGAATGGAAAATGAGGAAGTAGAAGCAGTCAGAGCAGTACTAGCAAATGCAGAGAAGAGTCAGGGTGCTAGCTGGAGCAGGGAGTGGGGCCAGGCTGCATTTCAGAGTGCGGCGGGAGATGATCTGGACTAGGAAAGAGAGGGAGGCCCAGGGGAGAACTTGGCCATAAGTGTCCCCTAGAGAATGATGAATGATAGGATTGTGGCCTTGTGCAGAAGGATGCATCTTGGGATGTAAGTCAAGGCAATGACTTTTCAAATGCAGATAAGAGGGGACTAGATTAAAGAGAAAGAGGAGCAGGTAAGGTGTGTTAGGTCCTGGGTTAAGAGAGCAATATATTGCCGCCGCCTAAATTCTGCTCCACCGTGGTGTCTGCAGTGGTGATTGAATCAGATGGCAAGGGAACATGGCCTAATTGCAATTCCTTTGGCATTTTTTAAAAATTTCTCCATTGCAGGAGATTGACCCCAAGGCCTTACAGATACCGGGCAAGGACTCTACTAAGTTCTGCCTCCAGCTTTTCCTTGGGTAGCTTTAAAATATTTATTTATTCATTCATTTTTATGTGTATGTGTATGAGCCCGCATGAGTGTATCTGCGCCGAGTGTATGCTGGAGGCCAAAGGGATGCATTGGAACCCTGGAGCTAGAGTTACAGATGGTTGTGAGCCTCCATATGGGTGCTGGGAATCACCCAGTGTTCTTAACCCCAGAACCATCTCTGCAGCCCCCTTCTTTGTTATCTTAATGATAGCAGATGACCCTGAGATTTAATCTGGAAGCTGCAAAATGAAGCATTTCAGTCTGTTCTGGTGTTTGGCTTGTAATACATCTCACTCTCAAACCATTTCCAACATCAGTGATGTAGACGTTGACTATGGCTGTGTGTACATTGTCCAGTGAGTGGACAGGGCTGTCCCAGGAACCCCGTGTCTGCACTCTTTGGTTTACATGTTTGTTTTGTCCAAGTGCATCCCCAGGAATTAAATGTCCAGAGAAAGAGAGATCAGAGACGGCCACGTGGTGGACTTTTCTGTTTCTGAGGATGTTTTCAAGCTTCACCCACTGCATTAAAAGTCATTTTCTAGGCTGGAAATAGGTAAAGTCACAACTTCTGTTGTTCATCAAGAGACATTTTTATGCCACTCTGATAAAAGAAAATTTGTAGGTGACCTGATCTCTTTTCGTTATTGTTTTTGGGGTTTCCAGGTGTGTGTGTGTGTGTGTGTGTGAATGGACACACAAACTGGTCAGTATGTCAGAAAGAGGGGAGAAGAAGAAGCACTAGTTAGAGTAAAGACTTGGATCTGCTTACTGCTGATAGCCACACTGTGTTCTTGCTACTGACCTCAGTCTCCGTCTCTCTGTTCCTCTCCCCACTTCTCTTCTTCTCTCCATCCCTCTCTCCCCTTCCCCTTCTCTCTCTCCCTCCCTCCCTCTTTCACTCCCAGTGATTTTTTTTAATTTAGCGTGAACCATTGCCTTTTATTTGCATGATTTTTTCCTGCCATCTTCCTTAGACATTTTAGACTTTTAGACTTGCTTTATTTTCTACCTTCTGCTGAATTTCTGTTCTCCCATTTATAATGTCGAAGAGTGCACTCTCAGTTACTCCCAGCTTCCTTCCCTTGCACATTCTCCTTTATGCTACGGTGGCAGCATCTTCTCTTATTAATGCTGTGACTTTAAAGGTTGTTAGCATTCTCCTCATTGTCTCCAGGGCAGTTGCTCTTCTCCACTTCTCCATGATTGTTCACTCGTGGCTGTACTGGATGAATTCGGATTCATTTGTGCTAATTCCCTGGGTATCTCTTTCCCCTCAAGCTGGGGCTTGGCCAGGGTGGAGGTGGTGGTCAGTCCCTGGGGAATGGGCATCCTGTGCCCGCAGGAGCGTCTCCCTCCTCTGTGCTCGCCTGCCCTTGGGCCTGTGTCTGCTCACCTGGCTGGCCAGGCTGAAGGTCAGTGGCTGCTTCCTCTACAGTCAGCTGCCTCCTCAGGACTCCTCTTCCTCCTCCCGCAGTCAGGGACCTCCTCCTGCGTTCTGTGCTCCAGAGCAGTTGGAGGACCTGGCTTTGTAAGTATCTGTCTTCTTTCCCGCTCTTGCCTGAGGTTTAAGTCTAGGAAGTGCTGAATGGAAAACACTGGGTGATCATTGGCTGGGAGTTTCAGTGCTGCCACTTGAAATATAGCAGCTTTTATTTGAAAACATCTTTCATTCGAGAAAATTTATAAAAAAAAAACCATGTTCTACTCACTTAATCTGGCTGTGGTCTCTATTTCTGCTTAAATGAAGTAATATTGGGCACAGCACTTAGGGATCTGGTTAGTATTGTGGAATGCATCTGTGATTGTAAAGGCTTTGATGAAAATTGTGCTTTTAAGTCTAATCCATGGGAAAAGCCTCTCATTGTTCTCACGGCATGGTGCTTGAGTGCTTTCTGTAGCAAATGCAGCAGCTGCCTTCATTCCTCTTCCGACCCGGACTGCCAAAGCCACTGATCGGGAGCAGATGAGTCGACAGAATCAGCTCATAAAAGTTCTGTGCGTTTGGATTTGCTCCTGAGCTGCTGCAGCCCGTCCTGAAAATCACTGATGTGAATGAGATCTGAGCACGGTTCTTTAGCTGTGTTTATAAGGCAATGACTCAGGGCCCCAGACAGAACTAGGATTGAGTGAGCCTCGGCTAAGGTCACCTAGCGCTCAGCCTGCCTTTCCGGACAGCTACTGTCTGTGCACCGCTATGTGCAGTGTTGGTGTCATTGTGCCTGTGGCTGTTTCCCGCTGTTGGACATGCTCTTTGGTGCTCATCTCATCTTCTCAACTTGCAGCTCCCATCTCCGACACATCTTCTGGTCATTGTTTTACTCTGGTACAGTGGAAAATATGCCATTTGATATTTGGGACCCACTGCATTAAACCCGAACACCTTAGCTGACATTTAGACCTAATAGAAATGCAGACACAAGTATTGAATTGTGTTTACTCAAGGACTCCATAAATGGTTTTTTAAAAATTATTCTTATGTGTATTTTGCCTGTGTGTCACCTATCTGCCACCTACATGTCTTGTAATCATAAAGGCTAGAAGAGGATGTGTCAGATACCTTGGGGCTGGCATTACAGACAGTTGCAATCTGCCATGTGGGTGCTGGGATTTGAACCTGGGTTCTCTGGAAGAGCAGCCAGTGCTCTTAACTGCTGAGCTATCTCTCCATCCCTTACTCCAGAATGTGTATCTTTTCCTTTAAGTCATCAGAAGATGGTAAATTTAGGATTACAATCTCAACTGAAAAGATAGTACACAAATTGGATTATTTGGCCTTATAGATTATTTCTAGTTTTGCAGAAATTTCTTTTTTCTTAAATCCTTATGCAGTTCGCAGCTCCGAACAGTAACAAAACAAAATACAGTTCAGTAAGTAACTCTTGTTTGTTTTCGTTTTGGCTTAGATATTGAATAGTGCCAGTGAGCCACTACTGTTGATAAGGATTTCTTTTTTTTTTCTTTTTCCTAAAAGATTTATTTATTTAGCTGGGTGTGGCAGCAAAACTTTTAATCCCAGCACTTGGGAAGTAGAGGCAGGTGGATCTCTGTGAGTTCAAGGCCAGCCTGGTCTACATAGCAAGTTCCAAATGAGTCAAGGCTACATAGTGAGATCATTTCTCAAAAAAAAAACAACAAAAACCAGATGTATTTATTTTTATTTTATGTGTATGAATGTTTTGCCTGCATGTATATCTGTGGAGCTGCCATGTAGATGCTGGGAATCGAACCCAGATCCTCTGGAAAAACAACTAGAAGTGCTCTTCGCTTCTCTTTCTTTTGCATATTATTCTCTGGCTATGTATGCTTGTGTGATGTCGCTAACAAAAGTGTGCACATGCACATGCGTGTACATGTGTGCATGTGTGTTCATGCATACGTGTGCACATGTTGGCTCCGTTCACTACCTTCCCTGTTCAGGCACTGTGTTCCTCCCATCTTCCGTGCCACCTACTACTCTGGGGTTACTCTGTGGATCACAGAGTGACCACATGGGGTGCTTTCTTGTAGGAGGAGAGCTTAGCGCAAGGCTGTTCTGACCAGTTTCTTAAAGTTTCTGCTTAACTGTTGTATTTGCAGTGTGTGTGATTGTGGTGGGAGACGTATGTGTACAGACATAGGGAAATTGTCTAGGTGTGCAGGCCTTTTTGATTCATAATGAAGATTACTTTTTTCCTCATCATATGTACCCAAGACTAGTCAAGCATTAGGATCTGCAGCCTGCTGACCCTGCCACCTCAGGCCAGCTCTCCACCCTGTCCCTACTCTCTGCCTGCCGCCGCTCACTCCATTTCCCTTCCCTCTGCCCCGTTCCTCTGCAGCCCTCTGTCAGTAACAGCTCTCCCTCTTTCATAATGGTTTATGCTGTTTTCCAAGGAGCAGGGATCCTAATACCCATGGAGGCCTTGTCCAGCAGGGCTCCGCGATGCAGTCTGCTCTCTCTTCCCTCTTCTCTCCCAACCTGACTAGCTGCTGCTTACCTGAGCCATCCCCCTCCTCCCCTTCTTTCCCCCCACTGGCACCCCATTGCCTGGAATGCCCAGACTGGGCTAGGAATCCCCTCTCTCCTGCTCCTAGCTCCAGGTCCACTCAGCCTATTTTGTCACCACTGTCTGAGCACTTGTGCCTGAGGGCTTGGCAGGACAAGGACACATTCGTCCTTATTTTCCCTCTGGTGTTTCTCCTTTTTGCTTTGTTTGGGTATCACCTCCCACCTTTCATGCTGAGCAGGGAGCCACAGTGTGTGCTGATGCCACCAACACGTGTTCTAGGCACCATCTTTTGGGCTGAGAAGGGCTACCCTACTCGGCCATCTACCTGCTTCCCTGTATCTTTGTTGTTGTCTCAATCTTGGTCTCTTTTAGCCTCTTACCTGGCCTTCTCGGTCTTCCTCCATCAACAGTTTTATTGAGATATGATATGCACACCACATACTTCACTCATTTAAAGAACAAATCCAATGGATTTTTTTGACTCTTCTTAGATATGCGATCATTACCACAGTAACTGTAGGACATTTCATCATTCTGGAAAAAGTGTTGACTTGCTGTCACTCCAGATTTTCCTGAAGCACCAGCCACTAATGTTCACTAACTTACTTTCTGTCTCTATAGATGTCCCTGTTCTAGATACCTCTTGTGACAGAATCACAGTGTGTCTCCTTTGGTATGTGGCTTCTTCCGCTGGCTTCAGAACGTCCAAGTTTGACTGATGTATAACACATCAGTGTTTCATTCCTTGGTCTCCTTATCTTGAGAAGACCAAGTGGCTTAGAAATTTGTTTTTTCTCCTAGTTTTGAAAGTCAGAAATCTAAGAATAATTACAGCAGGGCTGATAACTGCTGAGACCTCTCTTGGTTTATGGGTGAGAGTCTTCCCTCTGGCATTCACGTGCCCTTTATCTGTGTGCACACACAATGCCACTAATGTCTCCTCCACAGTCATTGAATAAGGCACCACTCTTGAATGTGGCCTTAGTTACTCCTTCAAGGCTGTGCCTTCAAGGACAGCCACACTGGGGCACACGGCTGCAACAAAGGATTGTAGAGGTGACAGGCCTCAGCCCAGAAGGATTCTTTTTTAATGATGATTGATCTTCCATTTCTCTCTAGACCACAATTTATGTATAAATGCATCAATTAGTGGAGATTTGGATCATTTCTGGGTTTTGTCTGTTGTTGACCATGTGATCATTTGCTTCTCATTATGTATGAGTTTTATGCATATTTTTTCTCTTGGGTATTGTATTAGGGTTCTTTCGAGGAACAGACCCAATAGGATGATACATTGGTGTGCTTCAGTGGTCTCAGCCTAGCACTGAAAACTTGAACTTTGAGGGCAACTGAAGAACTGCTGGTCCTCGGTCAACAATGGCCTGGAAGTGCTGTTTCTGAGATCCACAGGCAGCAGCAGCAGCAACAGAGCAAATCAGCTCAGTGAAGACTCAAAACTAAATATTCTCCCTTCTGCCATGGCCTTTCTTTGTCCGGGTTACTCCCAGAAAGTGCAGAAAATCCAAGCAGAAAATAGTTGGTTGCCTTCCTAATAGTGTTGATGTTCACCAACCTGTGCAGAGCTGTCTGCAAGATGTGGGATTTGAGGACCTTAAAGAATGCGGTGGACTACAGGCTAACGCTGTAGACAACCTTTCTTCAGTTTCAGGTGCTTTTATACATGAATGTAACAAAGAAAGCAATAATCCAAGGAAGGTTGTTTGAGTTCAGAAAAACATGATCCACAAAAACATGGAAATAAATGTCAGGAAGCACATACTAAATATTAGCAGAGTAGCCCTTTCCCAGAACTTTTCTTAGGACAAACCAATTTAAACACAATGCCTGGCATATATAATTATAGATTATATCTGGGAAAGCATGAGAGCAAGGCAGAAGGCCATCTTCAGATTCAGGGGACACAAACCAGATTGGGTTCTATAGCAATGATCTGACATCCAACAAGAATAAGCCTGTCATAAATTGAATATAAATGTTTGTCACAGGGAACAAGAAATCACGTCCAAGAACCATCCAGGGAACAAAACACACCAGAGGGAAAGGCCCTCTGCCTTTCTCCTGGAGCCTCTGTCTCAGGTCCCCAAGGCATCGTCCACCAATGGCCATTCTTTTGACCATGTTCCAATGGGCAGTAGTGGCCACTGCTGCATAAGTAGGCACATCTTGCTGGGGAGGTTGGTCCCACGGATGATAGGATGCAGAGCTTAGCAAGACCGTTGATGCCATTTCGTCCCCCAGCAGCCTGCATAGTACCCTCTGGGACTGTGCAAACTAGCTGGTGGGGAGGAAGAGAGCCTCATTCTTTACATTGTCAGCTCAGTGTCCAGACCACTGTCGCCTGAATTAAAGACGACAGATGAAGAATGAAACGGAAGAATGATGCTTTATAGTTGAGGATATCGCCTCGAATCCAGCTTGTCTCGAAGAAAATTTATTTAAAGAGAGAAAGTAGCCCCCTCCCCACATAGACCTGAGAGCCAGTGGTTCTACAGCATAGAGTAACTCCAGTAGAGTGTCTACTGAAGGCAGAGGCGTGAAGGGAAACACCCGGGAATCACTGCTCGGAAATGATGCTGCAATGCAGAGGTCATACAGGGCCTGGATGATTTTTATAGCTTTTTCCTCTATATTTTCGAGCTCTTGCTTCTGTTCCTTCACCTTCATTCCCTTTCTTGAAAATTTTTGAACTTAGGAGTGTTCTCATTCTGATTTCTGCCCAATCAATACCTCCTTTCATTTAAGATTCTCTCTTACTGTTCCAGTCTGAGCCAGCCAGGTTTCTGTTACAAAACTTGGATTTCTTTGAATTTTGTTAGGTTTACTCTGTCAGGTAAAAGCTACTCCTGAAAAATCCCTTCAAAATAAACCTTTCTTAGTTCGGGGAGATGGTTCAGTGAGTAAGAGCAAGAGGACCCAAGTTCAAATCCTCAACTTCCACATAAAATCTGGGCAAGGTGTCATGTGCCTGTAACCCGTGTTGGGGGGTAGACAGATCCTGGGAGCTCACTGGCCAGCTGGCCTAGTTAAAATGCCAAGCTCTAGGTTCAGTGAATGGCCTGGCCCCCCAAAAGAAGGAGGAGATTAATAGAGGAAGACAGGCCCGGTCCTCCTCTGGCCTCCCTCCACACACATGTGCTTGGGTGCATACACCTAAATCCACATGTGTATACACACTACAGCACAACACGCTAAATACATAAGTACATACTAAAATATGTATATTGAGCGCCTGCCAAAGCCTCTGGCAAGCAGCGACCTTGAGTTTTTCAGCAACTTAACTGCTTGACAGTTATTTTTGTGTATGTGTTGTCTTGATCTTCCTGAAGTCTCATTGGAAGACTATGCAGGCGCATCGTTGCTGTGCATCTGACCATGGTTCTCTGACAGAGGCCTGGATACAACCACTAACAAAAGCCTTTCCTTAATTTACTTCTTGTTTTCCATGTAGAAAGGCTGGGGATTTTCCAACCCAGCAAATGCTAAACCTTGAATGCCTAACAACTACTTTCTATCGAAATGCTGGTCTTAGTTCTCTACCTATGCAGTACCAGAAGAATAAATGTGATACCCGTGGCACCCTCAGCCCCACCTGGAGATTCTTAGAAAATTCTAAGTCCATTCAATGCTCTCTCCAAAGTCCATATTCTATCAATAACACTTGCTAGCTATTAGTATGGATTCACTCCCCCATTATTTCCTTTAAGCTGTCGTTGGCAGGTTTGTTTTTTTTTTTATGCCAGTTAGCTTCTTCTGGAAGTCTCTTTGAAGCTCCTGAGACTCAGACTCCTTTATTCTTTTTACCCCAAAGTTCCTTATACCATCCCAATCTGGACCTGGTTCCGGAGCCGTTCCTATAGAGTGAATGGCTCCTGCCTTCAGGTACCTGAATCTCCACGTTGCTGAATGGCACGCCATCCCAAATATCAGAAGTTTAAAAGCACAGCATACATTTCCCTTCTGATGGTTTCTGTGGGTTAGGAATTGGGAACATCTTGATGGGATGATTCTGACTTGGCATTCCCCATGAGGATGCAATCGAGTTTGGTTAGTGTTCCGATCATTTGACCAAGGATGGAGGATCCAGTTCTCTGACGTCGGGGTTGCTGGCTTTTGGCAAGCAACTTCTCACTTCTCCATGCAGGAGTGCCGTTTAAATATTCCCATAGCAACTAAGTCTGGCTTCTCCTTGAGGCAGCCATCAGAGAACGAAAGGGTGGACCTTCAACGTCTCTCATGACTTTCACTCAGAAGTTGTATACTACCACCTCCACAGTAGTGTGTCCCTCACCAGGGTGATCCTCATTCACTGGCGGGGCTTGCTAGAGAGTCATTTTGGAAATTGATTGTTGTGTACCTTGATTCTTGTTAAAGAGATGCTCTTCTCGATTTCAAAAAGTGTGGCATCAATGAGAGAAAATAGCAAGTCCATAGCTGTTTGTGCAATGGTGCTCGTTAGGTATTAGCCAATACTCTCTCTTCTAGCATAATAATGGGTAGATAGCTGGAGCGGTGTGGACGAGTAATGCCCCTCACAGGATCATGTGTCTCAACATTGGTCTCTTGTTGGCAGTACTGTTTTAGGTGCTGCAGCCTTGCTGTAGGAAGTGCAGCCCTGAGGGTGAATTTGGAGAGCTCACAGCTGTGTCCTACTTACTTCCAATTCCTTCTCTCTGTTTCTGGCTCATGGTTGAGGATGCGAGCTCTCATTTTCTGCCCCAGCCAGGCACCATGCCTGCCCGCTGCCGCCGCCTCACCACCACAATGGACTCTTGTCCCTCTGGAACCGTAAGCCCAGATAAACTCTTGCTTCTATAAGTTGCTTTGGTCATGGTGTTTTATCACAGCAACAGAAAATGTGGCCAACACAGTGGCTATATCCTCCCTCTTTCCCAGGAGGAAATTAAGGGTGGGAGTTTGAATTCAGTCACGTTGAGCCCAAGTCACCAGTCCACTGTGCGGCATGCTGCTTTCTTTGCTGTTTCTGTGTCCTTCTTTTCTTGGGACGAGACGCCACCTTAACACTGAAGGTTTTCTATACAGAGAATTGTCTCAGCAAGGGAGAAGGGTGGTAAACCCAGCTGCTGTGTACGCATGTTGTCAGGCAAGGTGCAGAGAGGCCGAACTGCTCCTCGCTGATATGAGCACAGCGTAAGGATCTGGGAAAGAACGAAAAAAGTGCTCAGAAAAGTAACTGGGAAGAAAAGTGAAATAAAAGAATAATTTGGCCCAAATCACATAAATATGCTGATATAAAGACTCCAAATGTAAAATTATAAGGGAAAACATCCGTGAAATAAAACCCTGAGTTATTGTTAATGATCACGTGTTTCTCTGGTGTCTTCGTGAGTTATAGAATTAAAACACCTACTCATGGGTATGTGTGTGACATACACCTTTAATCCCAGCACTCAAGAGGCAGAGGCAGGCAGAGCTGTGAGTTCAAGGCCAACCTGGACCACATAGCGAGTTTTAGGACAGCCAGGCCTATACAGTGAGAACTTGTCTCAAAACCAAAACAAAACCAAAATCAGAATCTGCTTACGTGTCTACTCGTGTGTTTAGTGACAATTTTGACAAGTTAGATACGACCTTGACTTTGTTTCCATCGTAGACAAAGTGCCCTTTGGTCAATTAGCTCATTCAGTGCGTGCTTCCACGCATGCACCTGTGTGTGGAAGTCAGAGGCCCTCCCCTTCTGCTCGCTGAGGCAGGCTCTCCCTTCTTTCTGCTGTGGCCATTCTCCTGGCTCCACCTGCCATCTTGACACAGGAGTGCTGGAGTTGTGGATGGCCACCACGTCCGGCTTGTTAGGTAGGTTCCAGGGATGGAGCAGAGGGCACTAGGCTTTCACAGCTACTGCTTTTTATTCATTGAGCCATCTCTCTGGTCTTGCGCAGGGTCTTCTTACATTCATCCTTTCTGCTTCTATTATAACTATTAATGCATATTAATTATAATTAGGGACTTCATGGTGACATTCCCATAATGTTTTGGCTATATTCACCCCTAACTACATGTTCTGACCCTCTTCTCTTTCCCTACTCAGAGGTCACCTTAACCCTTTCTAGCCGTCTTTCTTCTATTTCCAGGTTTCTGCTTTTGATTCTGAGGCAGGGTCTGTGTAGTCAAGGATGACCTCTGTGATCCACCTCTGACGGTGGAGGTTTCAGGCGTGTATTTCTATGTCTGGTTTATGAGGTGAGGGGGCTCAAAACCAGGACGGTATACATGCCAGGCAGGCACCCCACTAACTACACCATAGCTTCCTTCTCTCTCCTTACAGTTCATACCAAATTGGATTAATGAAAATTTACTTCCCTAACATTTTGATTTTACTCTCTGGGATACATGACAGTTGGACAATGACTGATGAGATTTTATCGATACAGTGTTGAATCACGAATAAGTGATATTATTCTAGCTGGCTGAGATTTTGTTTAGTATCACAGAGTCCTATTTTAAAGGAGAAGCTATACAAAAAGGAAAAAGCCAAAATAAACAAAATTCACTTCATTTAAATGGGAAGATTTGATTTCTTCAAAGAATTTATTTTTCAAAGGAAAAATAATACGACTTTGAAATAGCAGAGCATCTTGCGGCTTTCAGCAGACAGCGGAATCTCTTTTGTTGTTCAAGTAGGATTTTTTTTCTTTTGCTTTCTGGCAAAAACTTGTCAGAAAATTGAGCTTGGATTAAAATAAATGAGTTCAGTTTGGCTCCCTTGCATGAGCCATGGACATTTGAACCTAGGGTTTTAAAAATGTTTATTAGCTTTGAATTTATTTTAGTTAGCATCCCCATGATGTTCATGTTCCCTTGGAAGAGACTTTGATGAGGAATACAAAGCATTTATTCCACCTCTCGAGTGGAAGTGTTTTTGTAGAGGACACACAATGACAGATCAAATTCTCTAGCCCGTGTAGACCCTTTAAAGATTTTACTTATTTTGAATGGAATTAGGAAAGATCCTATTGAGTGAGGTAATCCAGACTCAGAAAGACAAATGTCAAATGATCTCCCTCATCAGAAGCTCCTACCTCCAAGCAAATTTCTCTTTGCGACACACAGAGACTATTACAGAAAACCTTAACCAAAGTGTAGAGTTGTGGAGCTCAGTCCCACCTCACGCATCTACAAACACTCCTAAACCTACGGCTCAGGGAACATTTCTGAAGGGGATGGAAAGACTGTAAAAGTTGGAGAATCTGGGAGTTTGCTATGAGATTGTGTCTCTTGGTAATGCCAGGAGCTGCACCCATCAAGTCTCACCAGCATGGCTGTCCAAACATAGCTGAGCAAGTACAACAGCAAACGTTGTACTAACATGGATGAGAGAAAGCCCACGAGTCTCAGCCCTACACAAAGAATGGCAGGAAGTAAGGAATGGTAAGAGTGGGAGGTTGTCCTCCCAGGGAGGAACAAATCACTTGGTTATCCAACACCCAATAGTCAGCCCTGTAAACATACATACAAGTAACGTTATACAGACTGAACAGGTTATATTTAGGAAACTATGTATACACGTCTATGCATGTTGTATCAATAACGAAAAAAAGAGGTGGTTTTGAAAGAAACTAAGAAAGAGTAAATGGGAGGGTTTGGAATGGGAAGAAGAAAGGGTTAAATGATATCACAATTTCAAAAATGAAGTAAAAACATTTTACTTATTTTTATTCTGCGTGCATAAGTGTTCTGCCTGCATATATGTCTGTGTACCATGTACAAACAGTGCCATGAGAGGCCAGAAGAGGGCAGAGTTACAGACGGTTGTGAGCTGCCGTGCAGGTGCTGGGAACCTCATGTGGGTCCTCTACAAGAGCAGCCAGTGCTCTTAGCAGCTGAGCCATCTCTCCAGCCTCAACATAGGCCCAACATAGAGTAATGATCTTAGCACAGTGTGGAAGAATGTACCTTTAATACCAGCACTGGGGAGACAGAGGTGGGAAGGGTGAGGCCAGCCTGGTCCACATGTCTAGTTCCAGACTAGTCAGGGCTAATATATTATTAAGACTCTGCCCTCTCCCAAATATTGTAAAGATACAGACACATATTGGGTACTAATCATGACTCTATCTTAAATCCATTGCTTAGCTGGGAATAAAATTATGATTCTAGTTATTCAATATTTTATTTTAAAGCTTATTTTATTAGCATGCAACAGTTATACATAATATTTGTTTCATTAGGACATTTTTACATATGCATGTGATATACTTTGATTGTGTCCCCCATATATTCCTAGACTTCTGGTGCAGTATAACAGCATTATTGAGATGTAATTCACACCTGATGAAAACACTTAGGCAATTGAGTCTCCCTTTTCTACAAGGCTAAGATGAGAGAAAGCAGGCAACCCTTGAGTTTTCTCAGGGTGGCCCACTTCACTTAATAGGATTGTCTCCAGTTGCATCCATTTTTTGAAAATAATGCAGTTTTATTGTCCTTTATGGTTGGCGACATTCCATCGTGTGTGCATGCACATTTCCCTTAACCATTCCTCTGCTGCTGGATACCTGGGATGGTCCCGCAGCAGCTGTTGTGAGTGACGCAGCGGTGGCCATGGATGGGCAGGTGCCTCTGTGATGTGTGCACCTGGAGCCTCGGATAAGTACGAGGAGGGGCGGTGTGGCTGAGCCCAATGAAAGGTCTATTTGTCCCTTGCTGTTGTAATCGCTCACTTTTACTTCCGACCCACCTTTAATAGATTGGTTTCGTAAGCTGTTGACACACGCAGCTCCGCTTTCCACTGCAGAGGCTCAGGCATTCGCCGAATGAAAGTGCTTTGAAGTGGAGTAATCACTGGAGGTGTCTAGAGTATAGACACTTTTTAAGGCCTTTTAGAGTTCAGAGCTTCCTTCTGTGCATCCATGGCAAACAGTTGTAGAAACACTGAACTTAGTAAAAGGAAAAACACTTCACATTTCTTTTTCACCAAAGACTCTCTCTCTGTCTGTCTGTCTGTCTGTCTGTCTGTCTGTCTCTCTCTCTCTCTCTCTCTCTCTCTCTCTCTCTCTCTCTCTCTCTCTCTCTCTGTGTGTGTGTGTGTGTGTTTTACTGAAAATAAAATTTCCATACCGTATTTTCTGATCACGAGGTCCCCTCCCCCAACTCCCCCCCCAGATCCTCTCCACTTCCCTACCCACACAAATCCACATCTTTTTTCTTTCTCTTTCTCTTTAGAAAACAAACAGGTTAACAACACTCACCCCCCAAAAAACCAGATTTTTTTTAAAAGCACAACACACACACACATACACACAATCAGAAACCATATTATACAAGCAAAAGATCAGTAAGACAAAACAATGCTCGGACAATATAATACAAGACGAAAAGTCTACAGACACTGCTGTTGAGTTCCTTTAGTCTTAGCCCTCTACTCCTGGGTATGGGGCTGCCCTTAAGCCTGGTTTATATACCTGGTGAGGCTCTATAGGAGTTGTCAATTGGAGATAGATTCTTGGTTGGGATGGGGGCTTATGTCCACTTCCCTTCCCAGCCCTGGGACCCCTGCAGGCCCTGGGCATGCTGCCTCAGTCTCTGGGAGTTCATATGTGTGTCAGTCCTGTTGTGTCTGGAAGATGCTGTTCTTGGTGTTCTCCGTCCCCTTTCCATCTTTTCCATCTCCGCCTCCTACCATCTTTCTCTTCCTCTTCTCCATAGCTCCTGGACCCTGAGGTGCGGGGATTGATGAAGACACCTCATCTCATCTTTGAAGAACTGTTCATTTCATTAGCATTTATGGATTGGGTTGTGTCCATGTTCGATATTCTGAGTTCTTTGTATATTCTGTATTCTAGATATTACTCTTCTTTTCCAATGTGTAGCTAGCAAAGCTACACATTTCCCCACCCTGAAGGCTATCCGTTTGCTTGATTAATTGTTTGCTGTGCAGAAGCTTTTCAGTGTCATGAAATCACGTTTGTTGATTGTTGATATTATTTTCTGAGCAACCAGAGTCACATGGAGAAGGTCTGTGACTCTGCCTGTATCATTAAGCACTCTCCCTACACCTTCGCTAGCAGTTTCAGGGTTTCAGGTCTCATGTTAAGATCTTTGATGTGGGCGTTCCTTCAGGATTCCCGTTGTGAATGCTGGTCCTTTACCTGTGCAGCCATTCCCAACATTTGACTTGCTTCTTGGAGCTTGTGTCTGCATATTCCCCTGTAGATCCTCTGTCATCATAACTGCTCCTAGTGACATGTGAATGAGGTGATCAGGTGCTGGCCTCTCTGGCTGGAAGATGAAGATGGATCCCCGCCTCACCGCTGGCACCTCTATGGGCTGCTGCTGGCTGCATCTGCGCCAGTGGCCCCTGCACCCTCATGTTGCTGGACAACACCAATATGTAGGACACACACTCAATGTTCTTTCTCAGCCCGAAGGACCGGGGCTTTGAGCTCACTTTCAAGACCACAGATGTCTCCAGCTTGTTCCTCATTAGGTCCTGGGAGTCCCTCTATGACAGTCTCAGCATCTTCTCGCCCTTAGTGGATGATTTTGGCGGCAACATCAGTGCCTTCATTGATGGTGGTGGCGCTGTTTGAGAGGCTGCTAGCGCTGATATCCTTGACCCTCTTCAGGAACTGGGCAGGATTGAATTTGATGACTAGAAAGCAGCTGTCATTGGCCATCACAGTTATGGTGTCTCAGACCTTGGCCGGCATACATGATTGCCACTGAGAACCTGATGAAGGCCCCAACCATCCATGGAAAATGATCTCTCAACCCCATTTTCTTCCAAGGAGTTGGAACGGTGACAGTTTTGGACATCCTAGCAGGCTCTTCAACCTCTACATCCTTCCCAGATGAGCCCATCACCTAGTACCACCATGCAGTGGGAAGAACAAGCTCCTGATCGCAGGGTTCTGAGCCAAGAACAATGCCCGGGTCATCTTCCATGGCTCCTTGGATTTCTTCAGCGATGCCTTCTTCAGCTCAGCAGTGCAGGAGACCACATCTGGCGCCCAGAGGTATTCTCAGTCAGACACCTGTGAGCTCGCCATGGCCCCTCTACCGCTGGATGCTCAAGGAAGAGTGGCCCTGTGTCTCATCACCAGGGGGCCTGACAACCCCACCCAATGTCTACACTGCCACTGACCTTGTGGAGTACAGCATGGTGATTGAGCAGCTCCCCAGTGGCAAGGGGGGCCCCTTTGATGGTGACAACGTTCAGCTGGAGTTCGTGCACAGTGACCCCTTTGCGAGAACCTTCTGGAAGAGGAAAGGTGGCAAAATACAGTGTCCGGCTCAGGGCCCTGGTGTGTGGGGTGTATTCCAGTTTAAAGAAGATTGTAGCCACCGAGGCCACACACACCAATCCGCCTCGGCATAGCTATCAGCGAGGCCACTTGAGAATACACAGAAGGAACGCTTCAGCCACTCGGCCTGTCCCTGCTATGCCAGTGCCTTCTGCACGATGGCTGGGCTCTTGATCTTCGTCTGCCTTCTCACGCCTGAAGGAGAAGTTGGAGCGAACCAGAACCTGGGATTCTGTACAGCAGGGAGATGGCGAGAGAACTTCACTGGAAAAGATTGCTTGGGTTTTTGTTGTTGTTTTTGTAAAAGCGATGTAAATGCCACAGCCTTACTGAGTGAGTGATGACTGTGGGGTGGGGATAGGGAGCATTTTTTTTTCTGTAAGTTTGAATCACTCTGTGGCGTTTTTCACATGTACAGCCACCCCCATTTCTAAAACAAAGAGAACCACCGCCCCAACGAAAGTACCAAAGAGATGAGAACGAACGTCTCTTCACCCCCGATAGGGCACCAAAGCCAGGGTGACCCCCAAAGCTCAGCTTGGTGAACCAGTGAGCTTATTGGGCTTACAGAGGGCAAGGGAGGAATCACTTACAGGAGCATGATGTGAGTTGTATCACTATGAAGTCCCACCCCAGCCCATCCTGATTGGATGCTGCACCCTCTGGCTAGCCTTCTACTTCCTGGCTCCCTCAGCTTTTCCTGAGATCACTGGCAGCTCTGTGTTGGGGCCAGTGTAACGGCTAGAATTCCAAATGAGACCCTCAAGATCCTTCCTTCACAGCTACCAAGCCAAGGTAATCTCCTCATAGTGGCAGCGGCAGGTGTACATATTATGGCTGAAGGGGAAGGCCAGATGACAACTCTCTGGTTTGAACCAGGCTCTCACCATGCTGCGTACTACCCAACCATGTTTCAGAGTTTCTTCTCAGTAGCCTAGCCTTCTGCTTGCCAGGCTTCAGGCTGCAGGCCAACGACGCTTGCTCTGAGGTTGCTAAGCATCTGCTTCACGGAGAGTCATGCTTGCCCACAGCCCTGGGGCCTTTTTGAACTGGCGTCTGTGGCTGTTTCTGTTGATAACTAATCGCCAAGCTCTCAGAAGAGGGGCTTTCCCTGCTCTCCCCCTCTGCCAGCATGCCAGACATCTTTTATCCGCTGTCCCCTCGGTTTCTGTGCCTTTACGTATCCATTCCTGAAAGTGCCATGCAGATGTAGAGA
The DNA here is from genome assembly GCA_004026605.1 of Ondatra zibethicus. Lineage (NCBI taxonomy): Eukaryota > Metazoa > Chordata > Mammalia > Rodentia > Cricetidae > Ondatra > Ondatra zibethicus. The sequence goes on from PVIU01007706.1 coordinate 19,668, forward strand.
TCCTGCTTCACAGAACGACACCATCATCTTTATGCTCCCTGGCTGGGTACACACCTAGGAACTAATTTGAAGTTTGAACTAGCATAAAGACCAGTACAAGAGAAATCACAACACTGCTGTAGGCACCTACCAGACTATACAGTGGGTGCTGGACATGAATCACAACATCTTTCTTTACAAGGAGATACTGTTGTTCTCAGGGTAGAGCAAGGGCTTGGAGCTTGCCCAGTCAGTCTTTGGGTATTACAGTCTGGCTAACCTTCCCCCAAAGCAAGAGAGTTTGCAGTCTGGATGATTCTTGGAACCCATTTCTATGAGGTTAAAGCCCATGGTGTGTTAAATCTTAAGGTGTATCTTGTTCTCACAAGCTTAAGGTAACTTGCAATTTTGCAACTCTCTTTCCGTTCTGCATCTCCATTCCTTTAGCCTTCCCTGGGCTTAGAGTGTGATCATTTGTCTGCCCTTGGTTCCTCTACTAGTGAGACTATGAATGTTCCTGGGTAGTGGCTACTGGGACTGTCCCTCTTGAGTCCTCTGAAGCATCTGCCCTGGTAAGGGGCCTTTCTATTAAAGATTGGTTTGCTAGTGTGCAGAATTGGAGCCTGCAAGATTAGTCTACTCATGGTGGATGACAGACACACTCTTGCGACATTCTGCATCTTGCTATCCACTGAGAATTTTTCTTTTTGATTCATTTTGACAGATCTCAAGAAAGCCTCCAATTCAAATGCTGCAAAATCCAGTCTACCAAAATCTGGGCTTCGTCCTCCTGGCTACTCACGTCTCCCAGCAGCCAAGCTGGCGGCCTTTGGCTTCGTGAGGAGTTCCAGTGTGTCTGCGGTGCCCAGCACCCAATCCCTGGACAGTGTGCAGCCGGAGCAGAGTCGGCCAGTCACCCGTGAGTGGAGCAAAGGGGTTAAGGGTGGGTGGAGGAGACAGTGCCCCTCTGGGGGCTGATGGCAAGGCAGAAGATACCTAAGGACCCCGTGTACCATTTCATTTGGTTAGTTAAGAGCTTGGATCTACTATTTAAATCAGTCATCGTGTTACTGTGTTTTAATCATCCACCAAGGAAAAGTAACCTCCTACTGGACACTATCCTTTTTCTCAATTATGGGGAGTTAATGCCCTTGCAGTAGGCCCAGGCTCAGTTCCTAGAATCCACACTGGGCTGCTTACAACCACCAATCATCCCAGATCTAGGCATTCTGATGCCTTCTTCTGGTCTCTGTGGTCAGTACATGCATGTGGTACACACACACGCACACACACACACACTAAAATGAATAAATCTTAAAAGAATCTTCCTGAGACTACTGTTGAGGTCATTCATGAGCAAGTATCAGGGTTTCCAATGATAGACAACTTGACTGGAAAACTGAGATAAAACTCATGAAGTGATTGAGTTTTACTTCTTATGATGAGCGTGTATCCCTTTAATTACTGCCTAGGATCTGGGTTCTGGGGGGTAGAAAATCACCAGTCTCTTCGGAAGGTTAATCAATGAAAATGAGGGTTAATATGAAAGATTTTGCAATGTTAACTTAGCATTACGCTTGTGAATACTATAAAATGCATTTACATACGTAGCTCATTTGATTATCTGCGTCTGCCTCGCATTTTAAGTAAGATTGGAATTGACAAGGAGTGTTATTAATAACTCCTACAGAAACAGCCATCAGCCCATCTCATGTTCCACTGGCAAAGAGGGAGTCGTTTTTTATTCATGGGAAAAGGAGCCGCCAGTGACCTGAGGGGTCAGGTTCCCGAGAAGCTATTTCTCATCTGAGATTAGACCTTATTGATGTCTGTTTTCATTCCGCGGATCTGGGCACTGATCAGCTTCATCCCGAGATGGGAGTAGAGTTTGAACTCGTGGTGGTTCTGTTTTATTTTTATTTTTTGGTTGGTTGATTGGTTTTGTTTTAAAGTTGCCTGTTTACAGTTGTTAATATAAACCATAAACTAATGCTTTTCTCTATAGTTTTATTATAGAACAGCCATCTTTTTCTTGGCTGTCCCATTTGGCAGAGATTAGCTTTTTGTCCTTTCACATCTACAGTTCCAGAGTCCCCTCCCTTACCCCCCCAGGTCCTTCCATTTAGGTAACTCTGATGTGGGCCCCAGGGGTCCTTTCCCTTTTGGGGACTGAAGACAGAGGATGATGGTGACTCTGAGCTGTGACTGAGGGCTGCATAGGGCAAGAGCTGGCATCCTGTGGGACCCTTCCAGGCGAGTGCCATGCTACCCTATCCCATTTTTGTAGCAATTACTCCGTATCCGATGTTTTCAGTAATGGCAGCATTCTGTTTTAGTGTAAAATACTACAAAAACAAAAGCAATAAATCTGGGAGTGGTGGAAGATTGATGAAAAACATGATTGGCAAATTTTTGAAAACCATTAAAACTAGAAGTTGGGCTGTGAGGTTACTGTGTGACTTATTTTCCATTGATGTGTGTTTTAGATTGTTTTAGATTTTCCATAAAGGAGGTTAAAATCCTACCATCTCCATGGCTTGCTTTTATTTCTTTTTCCCTTTTCCTTCTTAAAATAACAGCTTTATTGAGATATAATTCACGCACCATGTAATTCACTTCCTTAGAGTATACGATTCAATGGGTTTTTTTCAGTATATTTATAGTGCAAACATCACTATAATCAAACTTGCAGCATTTCCATTATCCCTCCCCCAAAGAAACCTAGTATCCATTAATGCGCCCCCCTGTTTCCATCCAGCCTTCTGCTCTAGGCAACCATTCATCTTCTACTCTTTTTTTTTAATTGAAAAATCTTTTTTTTTCATGCAATATTTTCTGATCCTGACTTTCTCTTCCTCGACTCTCCCTCAATCCTCCTCATTCACTGAACTCCATGCTCTTCAGGAAACTTCTCTCTTCAGGAAACAGGCAAACAGAAAGTGAATAACAAGCCAGAATATATAAAGAAAAAACGTAATAAATGGATACCCTCCAAACACCACAAAATTGGAAATCATAATAAACAAACAAAAGACCAATAAGACAAAAGAAAATTGCCCCAAGTAATAAAAGAAAAGTCTGCAAAGATACCATTGAGTTAAATTTGCTTTATTTCATATCTTTACATTCAATGTTTCCCAGAAAGATTATAGACACCTTTGACTTCTACTTCTAGTTTTGTTGAGTTATAATCTAACAAACGACACAGTTTCAACTTTTTTCTTTCCTGGTTTGCTTGTTGTTGATGTGATGAAATCCCATGAACAAAAGCAGCCTGGGGAGGAGACAGTTTATTACATGTTACAGGTCACAGCCCATCATGGAGGGAAGGCAGCCTAAGAATTCAAAGCAAGCAGGAACCAGGAGGCAGGAGTTGATGCAGACGCCACGGAGGGGTGCTGCTCACTGGCTTGCTCCCCATGGCTTGCTCAGCCTGCTTTCTTATACTGTCCAGGACCACATGCTCAGGATTGGCAGTACCCAGAGGACTGGGTTCTGCCACATCAATCATTAATTAAGAAAATGCCCCACAAATCTGCCCACAGGCCAGTATGATGGAGGCAATTCCTCAATTGAGAGTTCCTCTTCCCAAGTGACTCAGGCTTGTGTTGAGTTGACAAAAACTAACCAACTGAAACATACAACATGAGATTTCAGCATATCTCTATATTATGGAGTGATTACCGCATCAAGCTAATTAACCTCCATCGCTTTGTGTAGTTGCTGTGTATGCATGTGTTGGTACTGTTGTAGATCTGATCTCTTAGCACATTTCAAGTACATGACATGGAATGGTTAGCTATCCACACTATACCGTGAATTAGAGCTCCAAAGCCTGACTACCCTATGCCAATAAAACTTGTTCTGTTTTTTAAGAGTATTATAGCATAGTGGTAGGGTACGAGAACCCTAGAGACAGTGAGATTTGCATACCACATCTGCATTTACCAGACCTATGACTTTGGGCAAATTTTTGTACTTCTGTGTAGCTCAAGATTTTTTTTGTTTCACCTGGTCCCACTGAACTGGTTTCTCTCCTGCCTGTTGGTCCCCCACAGCTGCTTATAGAGTAATAACTCAAGGTTTAATATTAATTATAATTTTTTGGTCAATGGCTCAAGCTTCTTACTGGCTACATATAAATTAAACCATTTCTAATAATCTGTATATCACCACGTGTCCCATGGCTTACTGGTAATGCTCTGGCATCTTACTCCTCCAGTGGTTTCTGGAGTCTCTTCCACTCTGACTTCTTTCTCCCTATATCTCTTCTTGGACTTCCCACCTAGCTATATTCTGCCCTGCCATACGCCAAAGCAGCTTCTTTATTAACAAATGATAATAAAACATATTCACAGTATATAGAGGGGCATCCCACATCACTCCTGTGTCTTCATAGTGAAACAGTGTTAATAATAATTGAGCTAGGTTTAAAACTGTCAGTAGGACTAATGGACTATCCCCATTAGATACAGAGTGTTTAGAATAAGGCTTTGCACAAGGATATTTTTTTCTTAAGCCATTTCCATCTGTGGGCCATGTGCAATAAAGTTCAATGTCAAGGGTTCAAAAGCCCAAATGGGAAAATGGCTATATTGGATTAATGGTGTCCAATAGGGGACAAGAGGAGTGGTCTTCATTGTTTCTGGTCACTGTTGTAGAAACTTTGAAGTCAGAGAGGTGACTCCCATTCTAGTTCAAACGTTTTTTTGGGTTTTTTTTTTTTTTTTGGTTTTTCGAGACAGGGTTTCTCTGTGGCTTTGGAGCCTGTCCTGGAACTAACTCTTGTAGACCAGGCTGGACTCGAACTCACAGAGATCCGCCTGCCTCTGCCTCCCGAGTGCTGGGATTAAAGGCATGCGCCACCACCGCCCGGCCTAGTTCAAACGTTTTATAATCACCTCGACACATAATGATCAATAACTTTCTGCGTTAAACTAAAACTAGGGCTGGAGAGATTGCTCAGTGGTTAAAGCACTGGCTGCCCTTCCAGAAGACTCAGCTTGATTCTCAGCACCCCACAAGGTGGCTCTTAACTATTTGTAACTCACGTTCCAGGGGATCCAGCACCCTCACCTGCCTCCACTGTCACCAGGAGTGCATGGTTGCACATATATACATATAGATAAAACACCCACACACATAAAAGCGAAAAATTTTTAATAAAAACTAAGACATATCACCTATGAGGTTTGAAGTGGATTTTCATGGGATTGATTCTCTTACTTTGGGGCTGTAAGTTGATGTATCATGTTGGTATTTAAAGAAACAAAGACAAGGGAAGTCAGTTAAAGAGCTATGCTAAGTATTAAACTGTTTTCTTTGTTGTTTTGTTTCGTTTTGAGACAGGGTTTCTCTGTGTAACCACCCTGGCTGTTCTAGAACTAGCTTTGTAGACCAGGCTGGCCTCAAACTCACAGAGATCTGCCTGCCTCTGCCTCCCAAGTGCTGGGATTAAAAGCATGTGCCACCACTGCCCAGTAGGTCTTTAACATTTTATAGCGTGCAAGGAAATATTTTCATTTAGATTCCCTTTTAAATATATTTATAAAATGTGACCTTAGTCTAAGATGGTGGTATTTAAACCCTTGGCTCAAAATAGAACTGAGAGTTGGAGCAGACTTTATTTCTGTGGCTTTTCAGTGTCTGCGAGGACAAGGGGTGGATGTTCAATTTCATGGTGTGTGAAGGGTTTCACACAGCTTCCCGTTTGCCGGGATCTGATTTTCAATGCTCCACTTTTCTTTTGAGTTATCTCAATTCAGTTTGGGTGGGAGAAGAAAAGAAGACTGAGAACGAAATCCACAATGTGCTTCTTATTTTCTGTAAAAATGCAGAAGTCAAACAAACATCACTGATAGATTTCTTCTATCACTGATAGGTCTTCTTCCTTGCAATCTGTAATTATATAATCTGAAGTATTCTTCCTAAGGAAAAGACAGAGTCGTTTTCCTTGAGTCTTGCTGACAATTTTCTCAGTGGTTCCCACACATTCTTTTTCTTCATATTTCTCTCTACTCATTTACACAGAAGAAGACGATTTTCTGCATAAGACTTAGCATCGCTTCTTTGGGAAACTGGTTTCTGTAGCTTGCAAGTAATGGTTATCCTCCTGACTTGGGCAGTCTGGGGAAATCTATCAGAAATCACATCATCATTGTGTCATCTGTCAAAGGCATGTTCAGATGATAAAAATATTTTTATTTGTATTGTCATATTTTTATCATTCAGTATACTTCATGAAGAAAAGATACCTTGAGCCATGAAACCCGTAGTTAAAGAGGGAAACATGCCACACTCGCACACATGACATCTCTGTAACCAGAGGGATAATATTTTGGAGTCATTTAACTTCAATGAACTTAGATGTTTCCATGGGTTGGTTAAGTGTCCTTTAGGAACTTTGTATTTAAAGCTTGGTCACCAGCCCCCGGCACTGCTGGGAGGTGGTACCCAGTGGGAAGAAGTTAGGTCATTGGGGATGTGTCTTTAGAAGGAATATTCTGACCGTCACCTTTGGTTCCTGTTTCCAGGTCATCCCGAAGTGAATAGATGACCTTTACTGCATATTCCTGCATGCATATATTTGAACCCCTGAGCCCATGAGCAAAGCCTCACTGCTTTTTGGAGACTGAGATCTCAACTCAGGTCCTTGAACTCACCCAACAAGCACTTTGCCCATTTTCCCAGCTTATTTCTTAGATCCTTCATTGGTTAAGTGGGATATTGGGCCTTCATACAACTCAGCATCCCCTCTCAATGATTCTAAAACAAGGAATAAGTATAATAAAGGGCAGAGTCATCTGGGAAGAGGAAATCTCAATTGAAAAAAAAACATACCTTCATAATATTGGCCTATAGGCAAGTCTGTGAGGCACTTTCTTGATTATGATTGTCGTGGGAGGGCCCAGTGCACTATGGGTGCTGTCACCCCAGGGCAGAGTGGTCCTGGGTTGTATAAATAAAACTGAGCGAGTCATGGAGAACCAACTAGTAAACAGTATTCTCCTGTGGTCCCTGCCTCTCTTTCTACTTGAGTTCCTGCCCTGACTTCCTGTAGCGGTTGACTGTGATCAGGACATGGTAAGTCATATAATCCCTCTTCTTCTCCAGTTGCTCTTCATCGTAGTTTATCACAGCCACAGAAAGCAAAGTAGGACAAGGGTGTGTGTGTGTCTATTCTACTCCTGGTTATGGAACCATAACAGAGCATCTCAACCAGATCAAGCAGGCATTCGGAGGTTATTACTAGGCCTTTCCTGTGTGGGTGGATGATGTGAGTATGGAGCGCTGGCTTACCTTAGAGAACAATGAGCTATTACTCTGAGATGCTTTCCCACTGTTCGGCCTCTGTGGCCCCACCATCTCTGCTGTGTGAGGGCTGTGTGGGGTTCGCCACGGATACCCACTTGTTGGGCAATTCCACACCTGTAAAGGCAACAGGAGCACATGGGGAAACAAGCAGACCAATAAAAAGGAATTAGAAATATTTACTATGCATTCTTTTACCCTCCATATATAAAGAAAGCTCAGGTGCATGGTAGTTTTGATATAAATGCCTGGCTCTGCCCACAAAGATCTAATGAGGACCCAGAGCCCCCACAGAATAGCTAAGATGTTGGAACGTCACTTTTTAGGTGGGGACCCTCTAATCTCTATGCCGTGTATGTACCAAGATTCTTCTAAATTGAGGGTCACAGGATTACTAAGTAGGATGATTGCTTCCAAAACCTCCTGAGCGACCTCCTTGTTTCCATGTCCTTTCCACAGGAGAGTGTTTTCTTTTCGGGCATGTTACTTCCTCTGGCCTCAGAGCTTTCATCTCTGCCTATGGACGTTCTGTTCAAACATCCTTTCCTCGTGTATTTCTCAGTGCATAATGCGAGGTTACAGTGTGTGGGTATGTCTAGCAGCAAGGCAGATGCTGTAACCACAGCATTTGGGTCTCTGTTGCTCAGCCCTGTGGAGACTTTGGGTGGTTGTGCCCTGCCTTTCTCTGGCCAAGGACTCTTGTTCCTCTTAGTCCAGGTATGTGCTAATGGGGGGACCACCTATATCTCAGAGCCCTGGGGGAGTATGTCGACAGAAATGGAACACTCTATTTACTTCTAACAATGCTTTGAACAATGTGAACAGAGTGTTTCTCTGTGCATGTGCCAGCGTGTTCTCCACTTGCTTCTTTTGGTATCTAGCGTCATCTACTAAACAGGGCAGCAGGCATGTGGAGGTCTTCAGTCATGTTCCTGCATGGGAAATATATATTCATAGACACTTACCATAGGCTAGCCCAAAGACAAGGTGAGGCCTTTGATGCCCTAACCTCCCTTACCCTTGTCTAAGAACAGAGGCCATCCCTCTGTATCTGCATACAGGCATTGTATCTGAAGATCCAATCGACCCTATATCAAAAGATAGTTGGGAAAAATGTGTTTGCATCAAACATATACTGATTTTCTTATCATCATGTCTCTCTCTTTTAAATTCTCCTCCTCTATATTACATCCCAACCACAGTGTCTACCCCCTGCATTCCTCCCAGCTCCTGACTCACTTCCCTTCTCTCTGAGGTCCACTCCTTCTCTCTTTCCCTTCAGAAAAAAGCAGGCCTCCCAGGGATGTCAACCAAACATGGCATAGAAAATTGCAATAAGACTAGGCACTAACCCTCATATCATCATGTTTTAAACATCACCTTAAAACAGTATTTTTAATGCTCGTCTATAGCATTGGGTAGTGTAAATAATCTGGAGGTGATGTGTGGATCTGAAGGATCTGTGGGCATTCTACACAAGCCCTGTGCCGTTGTGTGGACATCGATGCCACTGTGTTCTGGAATGGATCCCCAGTGGAAAAGCAGCTGCCACACGGCCACTGCGACAGAAAGCCGAGACTCAGAGCCTCTTCCCGGCACTGCATTTTAGAAAAACGTGTGTGTGACAAGGAGTTGACAGGCCAGACAGCTGCAGTCATGAGCTGCCAACACCCTTTGCTTCTGCCTCCTTGGATTGGAAAATGAAAAATGGTAACACATCCCGGGTGCTGTCAATCACGAGGCATGTTTCCAGTGGTGCTGATGATGCGGGAGACTCTGTTGCCACCAGGAAGGCTGGCTAATGAAGGCAAATGAGCCTGGATAGACCCCGTCACAATGGATTCCTTGGGGGAAGCGGCCAATTAGGCAGGCGGTCGGGGGCAGCCATCGGTGCGTGCAGGTGCTTGTTAGTATGTGTCTAGCAGCGGCCCTGAAAGTGCACGAGAAGTAGAAAAGATGTGCTTGCCCACTGGGGTCTGCTTACCTCCCCCATGGACCTCACGCTGTCTTTGGAGAGTCCTTTACAGATCTCTTGGGCACCCTTCACAGCCTGGCTAGTGCCGTTTGTGTGCACTTAGCCACAAGGTTCTTTCGGAAGCTCCTGCTGGCTGTCGTAGATGGCTAGGATGGGAGGTGCTTATAACTTAAATACCATCCAGACAACCGCAATCAGAGGAGCGGATTGAAGAAGAGCCAACTCGCCACCGTCCCCACCTGAGTTAGGGCCGGGCCAGGTGCTGAAGTGACACTCTGAAGATGGGCACCAGGGTAGGAGGCCCTAGATGTGCCTTGGGATTTATTGCAGCCAGAAAATCTGTGTCAGGATAGCTTGAGCTGCAGGATGTGGTGTTTCCCTTGCTGAGGCCCTCCACCGTGAATTAGCATTATATTTCCTTGACCGAGTGTCTGTAGGAAGCCGAGTTCAGCTGCCCCAACCATTCATAGGTCTGTCCATGAGTTGAGATTCTCTGTGAGCAATCAATCCCTGGAGAGCAGTAGTGGGGTATTTATGTGTTGAGCATTGAAATTCTCTGGACCTGGGTGCAGAGGAGTTAATGGATGTTAAATCAAGGAACGACCTACCTGAAGAAGCAGAGCATGCACATGGGCGAGGGTTTGTTGATGTCCCCTCCTCCAGAGCAGATAGCATGCCACAGGGGACTCCTGGTAGACTACTCAGGAGGGTATTGCCATGGTGGTGGTAAGACTCCAGAGAGACCGCAAGGAAGATGGAATAGAGGCTAAGGTGATCTGGTGTCCAGGTCCTGTCCTGTCACCTCCCAACAAGTTACATGATCCCTGTGCACAGCCAGTGGCCACCAGGATGGTAGATTCCTGGTGGCTTTGTAGATCCAAGGTCTCTGGTCTTGTGACTTCTTACTGTGATGGAGGGTCTCAGAAGGTTCTAGACTTTTTCTTTCATGATTCTGTTCAGAAACTGTGAGGAAAGACATGTATATTTCCTGCCTATTTAAAAGTCATACCTGGAGGACATGGACACGGACCTGTGTTTTCCATGCCAATGGTATTGTCCATACAATGAGTAGCTGCGTCTGGCAAGCAGAGACATTTCAGTTTTCCGTTGAAGAAAAGCTCAGCTCTCTTGACGATACCACATAACTCGGTTTCTGCTGTTGATAAACTGCCGCTGGAGCGGCAGTCCTGTGCCGCGGCCCAGGGCCAAAAACATTCCTGTCACCTGCTGCCGTGGAAGTTACTGCAGAGCACGATGCATTGCTCTGCTCAGGTTGCACAGAAGTACAGTGCAGGAGTTTGCTCGTAGGAACAAACACCTGTGGTGTCTGGAGAGCTGGCTCAGTGCGTTAGAGCCCTCGCTGCCCTTCCAGAGGCCCCGGGCTCAGTTCTCAGCACCCACACAGCCGCTCACAACCATCTGCAGCCTTAGACTCAGGGCATCTGACACCCTCTTCTGGCCTCTGAAACTCTTCACACAGGTAATAGACATACAGGCAAAACACCCACACACATAAACTTTTTTTTAAAAAATTAAACAATAATCTAAAAAAACCAACCACCTTCCTAGCTTAGGTATCCACTGTGTTTTTAACATTACTGAAGTGTGTTCTCCTTGTTAAAATTGTGCTGTGTGTGTACAGGATACCATGTCACACCACCAGTAGCCTCCAGTGTTTGCTTTGTATTTTGATTGCATTGTTTTAAATTGTGTTGGATTTAATATAATGTTGTTTTGTTCATCACAGTCCTTGGAGAAATAATCTCTGCATGTGTGTGTGTGTGTGTGTGTGTGTAAATCACACTATAATATATACATACACACACACACACTTGTATAGCATCCTCTGATGTTTTGTTTATAAGGGTGCTTTGATTTGTATAGCAAAAAATGGCTTTTGGTTGCAGATATAATGTTATAAATTTTGCAGTTTGAAATCAAGTATGACAAAGTGTCTAGATACACTTTTCAATTTATTTTTAGTTTATGTGCGTGAGCATTTGCCTGTATGTGTACCACACATACATTCAGTGCCTGCACAGGCCGGAAGAGGCCATCATATCTCCTGGAACTCAAGTTAACAGATGGTTGTGAGCGGCCATGTGGGTTCTGGGAACTGAACATCCCAGTCTGTTAGCCACTGAACCATCTCTCCAGCCCCTACTCTTTAGATACATTCTTAATATGATGTCTTGAAATCTATTGTATGTGGTTTAGAAACTCAGATGTTACTTAATTAGATGTTACAATTTAATAGTTTGTTTGCAGCTCTGAGGACTGAACTTTGGGCCGAACCTCTTTCTCATGTTGTACAGCAGCGAAAACTTCAAGACTAATATAATAAGTATAAACTAAAAACTGAAACCATTAAACACAGGAGACAAATATAGGTGTCAGCGTGACAATGTGATCTTAATGTAGAGAAAATTCACTCCTACCAACACCAAAACCATAAAGAAAAACATTAAAAGAACAATGGGAATTTCTTTTCAATTTTTTCAACTTAAACAAAATTTAAGATTGCTGGGTCAGGGTGGGAAGCAGAAAACTTAGAAGTTGGATAGTAAAGCAGGAACTGTCTGTAAACTTCATAGACAATGCTCACTGTCCCCGGTGTCCTAATTCTGTTTGTGGAAGAGTGTAAGGAAGAAAGGGTTTATTTTGGGTTCCAGTTCATGGCAGATAAATCTTGGCAGCAGGAACCTGAGGTGGCGGGTCTCTTTGCATCCACAGGCAAGAAGCCCAGAGGGATGAGTGCTGGTACTCAGCTCACTTTCTCCTTTATATTCATTCTGGAACCCCAGCCTGCAGAATGGAACTACCCACAGTGGGCAAGACGTTCCACCTCACTTAGCCTAATCTAGATCACTCCTCAGAGGTTTATATCTGAGGTGATTCTAAATCTAACAAAATTGATCATACTAATGGCCACACTAGTCTATAAGTCAGAACTCTCCAGACAAACGAACACTATAGGATATGTATGAGATTTATATGAAGGTGTTGGCTGGGCAGCTGTAGGCTGAGAAATCCCACTGTGTCCTGTCAGCAAGCTGACGGTGTGGTTTGAAGACCCGAGATTGGAGAGCCACTGATGAAGATGCTGGCCCAGTTCTGAAGGTCCGAGAACCAAGATGGCTGACATCAGAAGACGCTAAGGTCCTTGCTCAAGTCATCAATCGGTTGAGAACCAATTCAACCTCCATCTCTTCCCCAGGCCTTCAGAGGACTGGATGATGTCCATCCACATGGGGAGGACAGGTTCCCCATCTAGAGATCCTAATATTTACCACCTCTAAATATGCCTTCCCAGAAAGATATGGGCATCCTCTGGCTCAGTCAAGTTGATAAAATTAATCATATCTCTCAAGTAAAGAGCTCTTACAAATCAACAGAAACACACATAATTAAAAGCTAGGCCTGTGTTCTGCTTACACAGACAGGCAAGTCCTCAGTACTTGCTGGCTACCCTGAATAAGTCTACCTTGTGAGCTCCAGACCAGTGGGCGACCCTGCCTCTAAAAGCAACACGGCTTTCTAAGTGATACCATCTGGAGTTCACCTTTGTTCCACACACACGTGTGTACATGCACACACCAACTACATAAAACACACTCAGTAGACAAAAGTGGGCAAAGGAGATAAATGGACCTTTGTAGCCAAAGTGAATGCCATCCCAACAGACTTAAAATATTTTTACTGCCATCATTGATATGATAAAACATACTTTCCTCTGCTACTAAATGAGCTGGAACTGAAGAGGACGTCCATCGTGGAGTGTCCTGAACACTGTTACGCCCCTCAACATAATTTGTGGCTGCACATGCTTCATCAATATCTATGGATATTTAAATAGAGAGACAGGCACAGCAGCTCACATCTGTAACCCAACACTGAGTTTGAGGCCAGCTTGGGCTGGAGGGATGGCTCAGTGGTTAAGAGCACTGCCTGCTCTTTCAAAAGGTCCCGAGTTCAATTCCTAGCAATCACATGGTGGCTCACAACCATCTGTAATGAGATCTGGTGCCTTCTTGAGGAAGAGACCTGGTTAGTCGTCCCATCCACTTAGACCATGAAACCCAGTACAGACAAGTTCAGCAGAACCACCATAAATGGGCTGTTGATGCATGCTTCAGCATTGCCAGGGCATAATTTCATTTTCATTCAAAGAATTTGGTCTATATAAGTGAGTATATAATTATACCACTTTTTCTTTACTATTAATGTATGAATGAGAGACTTCAAAAACATGTTCACTTGGCCAGGTGGTAGCCTTTAATCCCAGCACTTGGGGGGCAGAGCCAGGTGGATCTCAGTGAGTTTGAGGTCAGTCTGGTCTACCTGGTCTACAAAGGGAAGTCCAGGACATCCAGGGCTACACAAAGAAACCCTGTCTCAAAAAAAAAAGTTCACTTGTATTTTTGAAGCACAGAAACTGAAGTTGAAAATTGAAAGCTGGAACTATAATATCACCTCTTTCCAGAAAAGCAAAAAATCAAAAGGAAGAGGGACAAGCAAAGCTAATTAACCCACAGTTCTCAGGGACCCAAGCAGGGTTCAACCTCCCTATGAGATGAGGCCGCCTTGGTCCCCTGGGGGCCTAGTGTACCTCACAGTTTCTCTGTCCTCGAATTCAAATCGTTCTTCAGAAGAGATCAAAGTAAGGCAGAAATAATCTCAACAGCATCCCGACAGAAATTAAAAAATGAGGGAAGGCTGTATAAGACCATTGCTGGAGCAAGAACCCACATGTTCAGAGGAGCCTGCGACAGAAGCCACCTCTGTAAGTCACGCTGCAGGAGATTGACAGCACGCAGCCAAGACGTCGGAGCACTTCTTCCAAGATTTTTTCTGACAGGCATAGAAAATGAACTAATATAGTTTTTATCATGGGATGGTGGCAAAATTGAACACAACTCAAAAGGCATGTCACCTTTAACTGAGCGTTCTCCTCTGAGATATTTACTCTGTGCCTAGAACTCACAGCCATGCACCACTCACAGTGGCTCAGAGATGCTCACTGCAGGCTAGCAGGATATCCCAAACCACCTGCAGGACTCACTAAAGTATGATTAAGCAACAACAACAACAACAATGATAATAATAATAAATTGAGAAGCTCATTGCAAGTGTACGTAAAACGTACTTTCAGGCCGGGCGGTGGTGCGCACGCCTTTAATCCCAGCACTCGGGAGGCAGAGGCAGGCGGATCTCTGTGAGTTTGAGGCCAGCCTGGTCTACAGAGTTAGTTCCAGGACAAGCTCCAAAGCTACAGAAAAACCTTGTCTCAAAAAAACAAACAAACAAACAAAAAAAAAAACAAAAACAAAACACGTACTTTCAAAAGCAAGTTCCACCTGTTGTACTTATTACTTGTGTAAAGACAGGCACCAAGGAAGCTGGTCTGCGGTGTTAGCATGTGCCTAGTTTATCTCTGCAAGTCCCCATTAGCAAGTGGCAGTAGGGTGGCTTTGGGGTGAAACTGTGAGAATGGAACAAAAAAGACAGCTGCCACTTGTAACAGGGGTTTTTTTTTTCTTCCCTCACCCCTCCCACCCCCCGCCCCAAGATAGGGTTTCTGTGTAACTTTGGAGCCTGTCCTGGGAACTAGCTCTTATAGACCAGGCTGGCCTTGAACTCACAGAAATCCACCCCCTCTGCCTCCCGAGTACTGGGATTAAAGGCAAGCGCCACCACCACCCAGCCTGTAACAGTTTCTTAATTTTGCATTTTCAAAATTAACGCAAAAGCAAATCCATATTTTTCCAGTTTTGAATCATGATGGATGTTAAATCCAGTATAAATTTCCTGTCAGGTAGCAGGAACATCCTGGGCCTCTTCCCCAAGGTCCTTGCTCATATTTACTTCTTCAGTCCACTCCAATAACAGCCTGGATCGGAAGGGTATCCTTTAGGGCTCCAAACAGCCACAGTCCAAATTTTACCATATTTCTTGAGGCTGTTATTTCAGGGATCATAAAATGCCCCATAATTTGTATTCGTTTTAAGTGATAATGCAGGTGTTTTATGTGACATCCATAAGAAACAATTGACTTATTCCTAAGGAAACTAACCTAGTATCGATTTGATAGGCGTTGTCAGGCATGGACTTCTGAAAGTGTCGTTAATGCCTCTCACATTGAAAAAGAAAGAAAACCTGTCCAGTGATGTGGAGGTCTGACTAGTTTTCATCTATGCCGGATGCTTGAGTGTCAAGATAGAGATGAATATAGAAGGCAGGGGTCCAGCAGTGAAGAGATTGTACTTATTTGGTTAAAAGTGACTTTCTGGGGTTGAAGAGATGCCTCAGCAGGTAAAACACTCGAGGACCAGAATTCTGATGCTCAGAACCATAGAAAAGTCAAGTAGGCATTATGGCTCTGCTGTGATCTCAGTGTGGGAGGTGAAGATGGTACCCTGGAGGGAGCTGCCCGTCTAGCCAGGATAGCGAGCTCTGGATTCAATGAGAAATGCTACCTTTTATATGTATGGTGGAAAGCGATAGAGGAAGACTTCAACCTGGAGTCCCTATACCCATGGGCACACACATGCATGTATGCCCACACGTGTATGAGCATGCATATACACACATACACACTAGTAATAACTACGCAAGACTTTACTATACAAAATTAATTTATATAAAGGGCTGTATATACAGACAACTCTCTGTGACATAAATTTTACAACCACAGATTCAGTCATCCGCATATCGAAGATGCTTGAGAAAACAGTGTGTGTCCTGACTACAGACACCCTTCCCTTCTCGGCATCGTCCCAGATGTATTACCCTACAGCAGCAATTGACGCAGCATTTACACTGCCTTGGGCTTGTACGTCATCTAGAGATCTTTCAGGTCCATGGATGGGATGCATAGGTTCTGTGTGGAAGACTTGGGCAAGCATGGGTCTGGCATCTTCAGGGGTCTTAGCAATCTCTGTGGATACCAAGGATCAACTATTGATCCGTTTTGTGCAAGTAATGCCATGCTGATACATATTTTAAAAAATTAAAAGAAATACAGTAATGAAGTTAAGTACTGTACAAGTATATGTTAGTTAAATGCTGGGTGTGGAAGGACCACATGGCTTAGGGCATGACTTCAGGTCTCGATTCTGCAGCCCACTTACTCATTAATTATTTTTTCCAAACCTCATACCCTACGGTGTTTTGAGAATAAAGGCCTGTCATGGAGCCCCTTTTGTAGGCTGGAAGATATAAAATGCAACACAAATAGGAGTGTGTGTCAAATCTCTAGATCCTAAGTAAGAATTGTCATGCTCGATGTCAAAGGCAGCCCCTGCATTGAGTCCATGCCTCTGAGTGATTGCTAGGAATGGCAGGTGAGCTGCTGACGCAGTGTGGAATGGGAAGGGGACCTCAGCCCTTGAGTAGTAGAAAATAGAGACCGTGAGCTGATGGAGGTCATGGAAGTCCCCACTGGGGATTAGACATTCATAAGGCAATTTGTCTTTATCATCCTAATCCCTATGGCCTTCTCACCAGCCAAATGCATTGTTCTGTGTGGTAACAAGAAGAGAATAGCCTGTTAATAGTGTTCATCAGGCCGTCTGGCAAGAGCTGACCTGCCTTCGCCCCCTCCCTTCTGTGGCATCTGTTAGGGCAGGGTTGCCTAGAATTGGCTGCATGAATTACGGCTCTATTCCCCAAAGGAAGAGGAGTGATTGGGTTAGAAACAGGGCCCCAAACAGAACGGTTTGGTTATCTCTCAGAGCCTGGCATCAGAGTTGAAGTTTCCACCCACCTGATGGCCGGAAATGGGGGAAACAAAAATGTCCCTTCCCTGAAACAGACTCGCGCCCCTGCCCTGATGATCCTTGCCTTCTCCTTTTAAACTCTGCAAAGGGACTTTATCGTACAGGAATGGATTTCAAGAAAAATAGCAAGTCTGGGAGCAGAGAGATGGCTCAGTAGTTAAGAGCATTTGGTGCTCTTCCAGAGGACCTGAGTTCGAGTCTCAGAATCCACATAGTTAGTGGCTCACAACCACCTCTAGCTGCAGGTGTAGGGAACCCAGTGCCCTCTACTGGACTCCATGGGCAACTGCATTCACAGGTGCATAGACCCATACACAGACACACACATGTACATGCAATTAAAAATAAATCTTTTTAAAAGCATTTTAAAAAAGTAGCAGGTGTCATTCAGTCAGAGAGCATCTGGCCAGCATGCAGAAGGCCATGCTTGTTTCTAGCACCAGTTAGTACATTAGTTGAAATATAGGAGCTTTGAAAAGAAAACCAAAGTTAGAGCATTTAGAAAATACCCAAGTATTAACTGTCTAGTGCCTGGTTCCATGCCCGCTGAGCATCACACCAACACATGTCCCATGGAAATGTGAGATTTGCCTAAGCAAGAGGCATCAGATTCAAAATCTTGAGTAGCTCCATTGGTTTAAAACCAGTAGCTAACTTCTTGAGTAGTTTGCAGCTCAAGTCAGACACATAGGGCTGCCAAGCAAGGCATGTCTGCTGTCAATAGGAGCGAGCCTAACATCAACTTTGTGCCTCCTAAAACCAGAGAGGGAAAATTGACTCCCGGTGTTTTCATTCTGCACACTGCAGTGAATCACACAAACCCTTTGTCAAAAACCCCATGCTGTTTCCACAAGGACAAGCAGCTCTCCTATGCAGACTCGGGTCTGGTTTCCTTTGCCAAAGCACATCGAGTCTCTCCAGACGTCGGGGCACCACGCATGCACCTGCTAACTGGAGCCACACTACAACTAACAGCACATGGAGTCCCGAACTGACTCAGTAACAAAACCTAAGAAATGGAAACACTGGTTTCAGGCAACTTTGAAAAAGCCCTGGGGGCTTCTATGCGAACCCTTAGAAAACAGAAAGGTCAGGAGGCTACCTCTGCTACAGACCTTCTTGCTGGCTGAGTCGTGAGACAAGCAAGAGAGACGTGTGGCCAGGGATGTGGAGCAAAAGTAGTCACGTGGACTATCCAAGTCAGCAATGAGCGACCCACCCACATGATAACCAGGTAGCCCAGGATCCACGAATCACGGTAGTGAGTTCCTCTGTAATGAGGATGGAGATTTGGTCGCCATTTAAAGGTCCTACCTGATCCCGCCTCTTACTGGGTCATACTGAGGACTTAGCTTCAATGTGAGTGTAAGTGAGGCAAAGCACACTGGGAGCAAGGACATTCTCCTTAAGGAGACGTGAGTCTTCATGGTGAAACCTTTGTTACTGACTCTGGAGACCGTGAGATATAAATTCATCTCATTCTTTTAATATTACTTTTAATTGGCCCAGAAGGATTACACGTTTATGGTGGGCCACTGTATGACTGCATGTAACGCACAGCTTATTCCGGACAAAGGGTCTGTTGTTCGGTGGACTGTGAAGACGTGAAAGCACATAGGTTCGTCATGCCTTCTCTTAAGAATATATGGGGATACCTGCCAGGCCCACACTGGTCTATCTCAGTTCCTTGCCTCTAGGGATTCCGGAAACTTAACTCCCACCTAAGAGTTCACACCAGTAGGCACACCTCAGGCCCTTGCCACCTCCAACTGCTCCTTCTCCATGCTGATCCGTGACTAGCCCTGCAGCCTCTTTTCTTGACCTGTGTTCTGTGTCTACGCCACCTGTCCCTCCATTCCTACCAGACTGCTCTCTGCCTCTCCGTGCCCACCATTAGCTCTTCCTTTCCTGTCTCTGTCAAATACTAAATGACTCTTCACCAGGGCCGTGACTCTCTGCCCCTTGGCACAGTCAGGTAGAAGAACCCTGGGGTGGAGTCTTGCCTCTCTGCTTTGGAGCGCTATGGCCTTGGGGCTCAGTTGGCCTCTGCATGTGGCAGTTCTCCATTGGCCTGTGCAGTCACTGGTTCCTGTGTCCCAGGGCAATGGGAAGAAAAGGCATGGTGTAGATCCTGAACACTGCAGTGATTCCTCTTGGTCGCCACGTTTAGTCAGAGTGCAGAGCCGTAATCCCCAGCAGTGGCATCTTCACGCCTCAGCCTCTGGTGCTGCCCTGGGTTTCCTGCATCTGATACTCACCTGCTTTCTCCTACCCACACTTGGCTTGTTCTCAGCTTACTAGTGCTTCCTCCAGGAAACCATACCCGATTTCAGCCTCCTCCTTTGAATAAGCATCCTGTCTTCCTATGCTTGCTGGACTTGTCTGTGTGTGACAACATGGCCAGACTGGACTGCTGATGCTCAGTCCAGTACTGACCTAGTACACAGTTGGTTACTGGTGAGTCACCAATCCAGGCATAATTTTTTAGTCAAGCACTAGCATGCTGTTCCTGTGGAGGTCCTCTGGATGTGTGGTTAGGATCAAATCCATTGACTCTCAGACTCTGGATGGGCTTTGTCCAGCCATCTTAGCATCCATCAAACCCCAAAGCAAGTCTTCCCTGAAGAAATGATCCTTTTAAGCAACTTTTCATGCCAAATAACTCCTAACAGACAAGCTGTTGCTCCCCTCCCCTGCAAACGGAAGCCCCTCTGCTCATTGTTTTGCTCGTGGCCTCTCGGTCTCGTCATGAAAGGTGACCATCGCCTTCCCTGTGTCCTTTGCTCACAGTCCTCAGAGAATGAGTGGATGTTTTAGTCAGTGTTGCCTATTGCTGTGATGAAACACCATGACCAAAATCAGACTGGGGAGGAAAGGGTTGATTTTGCTCACAGTTTATCATCATCAGCAGTGAGGGCAGGAACCTGCAGGCAGGAGCTGATGCAGAGGCCATGGAGGGGGGCTGCTTATTGGTTTGCTCCCCATGGCTTGCTCAGCCACATTTCTTATAGAACCCAGGGCCACCAGCCCAGAGATGGCACCACCCACGATGGCCTGCGACCTCCTCCATCTATCACTAATTAAGGAAATACCTTAGAGCTAGACCTTATGGGGGCATTTTCTCAACTGAGATCCTCTCCCTCCTTTCAGATGACTCCAACTTGTGTCAAGATGACATAAAGCCAGCCAGCACAGTGGCCCAATTACAGATCAATCATCTCTAATGTAAAAATCCCAAGTCCAGAATCTTAAATGTTGAATATCAACATGCTGTCAGTACAGGGAAATTTTGACAACTAACCTCATGTGACAGGCTACTTCGTGCAGCTGCACTAAAAGAACTGTGACAGAGGTGAAAAACACTCAACTTGTGCCTCAGACTTGAATTGTGTCCCCAGAATACCTCACTATATGTCCTTTTTTTTACTTTCTATTGCTGCGGTAAACAGCATGATCAAAACCCAGTTAGAAGAAAGGGCTTATTTCATCTTACAGGTTACAGTCCATTGTCTAGGGATCTCCAGCAGGAACCTGGAGGCAGAAACCAGGGAGGAATGCTGCTTACTGGCTTGCTTCTTCTGGCTTGCTCGGCTACCTTTCTTACACAGCCCAGGCCCACCTGCCTAGGAATGGTGCTGCCCACAGTGGGCTGGGTCCTCCTGTATCAATTAGCAACCAAGGACATGTCCCACAGGCCTGTCTGATGGAGGCAGTTCCTCAGCTGAGGTTCCCTATTCCCAGATGTGTCAGGTTGGCAACAGAACCTAAGATATTATTCATGCACAGGCATTCCGAAACCTGAAACTCTGAAACGTGTGGCTCTCCTTCTGGTCCCAGGCATTTTAGATCAGAGCTGCAGGGCCCTGCCTGAGGTCGCGATTTGTCCTTTTCAATTCTCTGCAGCCCGTTTGGGGTTTGGGCTGTGTGGTTTGCCCACGGGTGACTCATTTGGATGAGAGCATCTTATAAACAGCTGCTGAGAGCTGGGAGATGTTTTCCCCCTGACCTCATGCTTCGCTGGGATTTTTCTTTTTCTATAATAGGATTCTTTGAGAATTCTGGCACAAGGTTTGTTTGGAAACCCAGCAGAGGCCAGATCTGCTCCCAGAGATGCTGGGGGAAGATTAGCGAGGCCTCCTCTCCGAGGCCCGGATTGTTGCCTCGTGCTAGCAGGCAGCATTTCTGATTCCTGTTTGGAAGCTGCACTGCTTTTGACCGTGTTTCTACTGATTCTCAGTTGATCTCGCTGCTTAATGAGAGTCCAGAGCCTGACTTCCACTTTTTTACCTGCCATGCCTGGCTCCCATGTTCCAGAACCCTTTCCAGACATGGGTAACATCAAGAAAGACCCTATTTTCAGACTGGACACTGTGAGTCTGAAAACTGGCTAATTCGCTTTCCCTATGATAGCATGTGTTTTGTCAAAGTTGGGACACGTTGGACATATGAATTCAGAAGTGTCCTTGTATTGTTTGGATCTGGAGACATTTGTAGGAACTAAATATGGCTTCTGGGTTGGGGAAATCCCCAGAGTTGGACCCTTCTCCTATTCCAAGGCTCTCATTCTTTGTGGCTCTGGTTTAAGTCCCAGGAGAGCCACTGGGTGCTCAGACTGCAGAGTCGGTGAATCCCTGGAGGATCTTGTTCAGCCCTTGTGCGCCTCCCTGGCCCCAAGAGAGAAGAGCATAGTGCCAAGAGGGATTTAGAGGGCTGAGAGCTTCATTAGACTGTTAGAAATTGTGGGGATGTCCACAGTGCTGCAGTCAACACGGAGCAGGTGGACTGTAGCTGGGGCGCAGGGGGAAAGAGAGGCTCCAGACGGGCGTGTGCGACTGAATCTTGAACTCAAATCACTGAGTGGAAGGCTCAGCAGTGTTGTTCCCTCCCAGAACGTAACCATCCCTGAGTGACTCACACCATGCCAGGGGATGAAGTGCCAAGGTGGTTCCCGTCTTAGGACTTTTCATCTGTCAAAAGAATGACTGATTTATGCAAAAGCCAAACAAAGTTTGTAAGAAATCTAGGTGCAAAATTTATGTTATGTCACTCTGACTGCAATGTAGGCTGGCTCTACATTTGTGGGGGAGAAAATATTGACATAGACAGCGTGGGTGTAAATCTCTGCTGCCGGTAGAGGGTTCTCGTTACCCAAGCTCTAGTTTTTCCGTGTGTGAAATGGGAACAAAAATTCCATCCTCCGCCATATGTAGCGATTTTGAGAATTGTCTTTAGCGAGTGTTTATTGAATACATCCTGTATGCCATATAGCGTGTGAAGGGACTGTAAATGCAGACCTGGACAAACTGTGTTAGCTCCATCTCTAACCACCGTGATGAACACCATGACCAAACGCAGCTTGGTTTACATGTCTCTGTCATCATAGATCATCACTGAGGGAAGTCAGGGCAGGAACCACGCAGGAACGCTGCTCCCTGGCTTGCTCCCCATGGCTTTCTCAGGCTTCACTTTCTTATGTAACCCAGGACCACCTGCCCCATAGAGGCACTTAGAAGCCAGTCTGAAGGAGGTGGTCCCTCTGTTGAGGTTCTCTCTTTCCAGATGACACCACTTTGGCTTGAGCTGACAAAACTCATCAGGACTTATCAGGGGACCCATAGTTTTCCGGAGCTTCAGCCTGGCGGGGAGGTCAATATTAATCCATTGTTTATAGATGCCTGGGTCCAGAGTGAGTGAGAGCCCTGGAAAGGTGGCTTGGGATGGCAGAGAAGGTGATAGAAGAGAATGAAGCAGAAAGGAACACTTAGAGGTTGCAGATGGCACGGACAGCAATGTGAAATCAGGCAGGCATGGCATGTCGAGCAGCAAGATGGCAACTAGATTCAAGGGACATACTGCCATGGCAGGCAGGTGGGCTTGGGCAATGAAGGATGGTTGCCAGGCGAGACAGTGAACAAAGAGCCAGCAAGGGATATGTCAGATTTGTGAGTGAAAAACTATGCCAGAGGCAGTGTAGAAAAGGGTCAGAGTTAGCTGAGGCTAGAGAAACAGAGACCAGGTCAGAATAGCCCAGGGACAGGTGACAGGCCAGTCACTAGGCAATAGGAGGATGGAGAAGAAAGGATGTGTATAGGAGGGCCTTAGAGATGTCTCACTTTGTACTGGCGGAGTACTAGAAAGTGTAAGAATATAAAGGCATATCATTTCATACACACTGAATCTCAGTAAAGTGGTCTTAAAACGCTCAGTGTCCCAGTGGTAAGTGAATTACATCTCAATGAAAAGGAAAGAACTGTTAATATCTATCTGAGTGCAGATAAACATTTCCTCACTAGGGGATATTTAGGGCATCTCCAAAAGACTGGTAGTGTGTCACTCCAGGCTCTGGAGTCCTTAAGAGATGAGAGAGGTCTGGTCATAGGACACTGGGAGCATGCTCTTGAGGGATAATTGGCTCTCTTTCTCCTCCTCTTCCTCTGCCTTCTGTCCTCTGATCCCTCTTCCTGCTTCCCCCTTCTTCCCTCCTCCTCTCTTCTGTCTCTTCTTTCTCTATCTAGTGGCCGCTTGCTTAGCCTTACCCTTTCACGGCAATGTGCTGCACCACCACAGGCCCAAAACTCCATGGCTGATCAGTCATGAACTGGAACTTCCCAGACGTGCAAACCAACTTTTTTTTCCTTTTTTCTCTGTAAGTTGATTATCTCGTGTATTTTATTACAGTATCATAAACTAGCATCTCCAAACTCAGCAGTGAAAGTCTCTGAATGATGGCACTTGGAGATTTTACTTTATTTTGTTCCTTTTCTTCTCATCACTATGCACATTTTTGACTCAGCCAAATAATGCTCACAGGTGGGTATATTATAAATATACTGCCTTCTGCTACACACACTAACCTCTCTTTAAGGTGCTATTGTTTCAAGACCTTGGTGCTTTGCTTGTATGTAAAATTCAGCAACTGTTAAGCACATTCAATGATTAAATGAGAAACAAAAGGGAGAGGGACCCCTTATCTTTGACACCCTTGTATTCTCTATCAAAAAATGATGTCCTTCTAAAAGAAATAGCAAGTGATAAAGCAAAGGAATTGCTTTGAGAAAAGTGCCCTAAAATGTGGATCCTGGTAAAACATTTCTTTGGGTTTTTCTAAGCATGGCAAGCACAATTTCACAGAATGTGGACACTGTGCATTCTCAATGGCTTATAAATATTTAGTGCCAAGATTACTCATAAATCCAGAGATCGCTGTGGAACTATTTTTCCTTGGCAGTCCGTTTTTTGTTGTCTTTGTTTTGTTTTTTCATCCCGAGACACTAAGATTCAGGAAGGGCTGACAGTCATTTAGCCGTGTTATTTGGGAGAACTATTATTCTTTATTTCTGTCATTGGGCCAGGGCTTGGGTTTCGTGGGAATAATTCTCAGTTTTCTCTTACAACTGGAGTTACAAAGCAGCCAACTGGGGCTCCGCATGGCAGGTTCCTCTGGGAAGAGCCTGGGGAGCCATCTTCCCCTTGGACTCACCTCCCAAGAAATCTGCCGTGTCTTGCACATGGCATTGTTGGTTATTGTATGTGGCTGTGATGGGGGGAGCTTGGTTGACAGTGCAAGTGTCCATGGCTGACGATGGGCGTGCCCATGGCTGATGATGGGCGTGCCCATGGCTGACGATGGGCGTGTCCGTGGCTGACGATGGGAGTGTCCAGCACCTAGACCCTAGAGCTCCGGGAGAACTCCCCGCCCCCTATGCTTTGCTGTCAAGTGATGACTTGACATAGTGAAACAGAACATTGCTCTCCTCAGAAGGAGCCAGGTATTGTGGTCCGTGGGAGAGGAGCATAGTGTTGTGGCTTGCTAAGGACAGGAAATGAAAGCCTTTTTGATTTTTGTTGTTGTTGTTTGTTTGTTTGTTTTTGTTTTTCGAGACAGAAGGTTTCTGTATACTGGCCCTAGCTGTCCTGGAACTAGCTCTGTAGAGTAGGCTGGCCTCGAACTCTCAGAGATCCATCTGCCTGTCTCTGCCCCCTGAGTGCTAGCTGTTTGATTTTTATGCTTAGACTGCCTGAAGTCCTGTCTGCTGCTGCTCACTGCCACAGGGAAGTGGTGCTAACTGTGGTTTCAAAGAGTCTTGCTTTGAGCTTTTCGTAGTGTGAATTGAAGAGCCAGGTTAGCCGGGTTGTGTTGTCCTGAAATGCAGAGGACAGGATGGAAGGAGTCCAAGAAAAGCCAAGATTTGGCTGTTTTCTCAGTGCCTTTCATTGAAGACTCCAGACTGTGGATTTTGAGGAACTTGTGGGTTTCCAACAGTCTGTCAATTACTGTGGTTGACAGACAGCTGACACATCCCTTTGTGTATATGTGGGGGGGGGGGGTGACGCTACAGTTTTCCTTTTCAGTAGCAGGTTGGTCTCAAGATCCTTGGTAAGTGGTTGTGTTTGAATGGGATCAAAAGGTCTTCGCTCCAATTCTCCCAGCTCCTCCTTCCACTGAAGTTCAAACCTTGGCTTTATTCTCCTGACCCTCAGGGTTGTATGGTCGCTGTCTCTGTCTCCTCTTTCTTCCTTGTTCACTCTGCCAGGTGACTCTGCTCTTCATTCTGTTCCAGGCTCACTGCTCCCCGAGGCCCTGGGTACTGGTCCCCAGATCGGCGGTAATGGGCCAGCTTCTGCTCATATTTCATCTGCCCCACGTGGCCTTCTGTGATTTCCCATGTCAATGACAGCCTGCCCTTCTACCCAACGCCTATAGCTCTCTCCCTCTTTATCCTCTGGCATACTTACCCTTCCTCTGTTTATTATACATAGCAATCTAGACCTGAGACTTCCTTGTTCTATATGTGTTAAGTATTATCCAGTTCTCTCTGTGCTAAGAGATTTAGTCCTGTCCCTTTGTTCTAGACCTCTGAGATTTTATCCGTGTGTGTATGTTTGTATGTGTGTGTGTAAGATGCATGTGTGTGTACATGCTATATATAACTGCATACTTTAATTATACATTTTTGTATATACTTTATATATAACTATAAACTTTACTGAATGAATAAAAATAACCTTGACAATTATAATCTGATCCTGGATGAACAATTTCCAATTTCAATATCACTAAGATGTCTATTCTACCCAGAATCTTTTGTGAACTTCCTAATACCATATTTATGTTCCTAATTAAGATCCCCCCTATTTTTTTTAGAACTGGGTATGACACACATAACAAATTTTATCATTTTAACTTAAATGTCACTTTTTTCTGGGGAGACATGACTTAATCCATTTATCCAATAGTATGCACATAGCGCGCGCGCGCGCGCGCACACACACACACACACACACACACACACACACACACAACTATGTCCACTCAGTTCAGCTTGGAGAAGCAATTGATTTAACTAGGGAAGCATGGGATGGGGTGCTGGACCACAGGAATTTGGTCAGCTGATGGGCAGTCGCATCACTGAGGAAGAGTCCTCGCCTCAGCCATTGCTAACTACTTCCTTATTCTCAGGAAGGAGAGGAGCCTGTGAGCTGCCTCATGAGCCCTGTGAGCCTCTTTGCAGGGTGATCTCTCTCATGAGCCCTGTGAGCCTCTTTGCAGGGTGATCTCTCTCATGAGTCCTGGAGCCTCTCTGCTGGGTGCTCTCTCTCATGAGCCTGGTGAGCTCTGCTTCCACAAGGGAATGTTAACAGGCCCGGTCTCGTGAGAGTCCATGTGGAAAACCACAGTTTCTCAAATCTCAAGAGGGCAAGCTCATATCTTGCCCAGAGGACAGAGTTTCACAGCTTTCAATTTCTTCCTCCGGCTCTTGCTTTATGTCTGCCTTCTCTTCTGCAGTGTTCCCTGCGCCTTGCAGGGGAGGCTGCAGGGGTAATATTATTTCCTACCATTTTGGGCTGAGCAGTGGAACCCCTGAGTTACAGCAATGTTCACTCATTCTTAGCACTTTGACTGGCAGTAGCGGGGGGGGGGGGAGGTCTCCATAGTAACCAGAGCCCACTGCAGGAAAACATTTCCTGAAGAAGACAAAGAGCAGTAATAATATGTGCACATAAATGTTTAGAAAACAATTTGATGAGCACAAGGTATCCATTTAACAGAACAACAGTGGTACCTTACCCACCAGGGCCTTTTATACCCTAGCCTTAGGTTTTTGTTTTGGTGTTTGGTGCAGCATATGGATTTCCTTCTGTGGTGTAGGCCTTAAATCCATCTGGAGAGAAGGTGGTTATCCCCATAGCAGCCATACCATTATTGCACCAGCAAGCACGTTTTACCTGACATGGTGGAGGCGTAGCATACAGGGTCCATGACCAAGCAGGACTGCTTGTGATAAGTAAGCCCTGGAAGCTTGTGATGTGCCTTGTAGTACTGTGAATGCTAGCCAGCCCGGAGGAAGTGCCCAGCCTGGTCTCTCTGCATCTTACAGTTAAATCGTGTGCTATTTCACCAGGAGCACCAATCATCTAGTTACAGCATGCAGCAGGAGTAACACTCTGATGTTTTGGGGGGCCTTGGGGTTCCCTATGCCAAGAACTTGTAGAAAGGTAGCCCACCCTTGGAGCTGGGATTTGCAATAACTCCATGGAGTCTGGAAGTGTTTTTTTTTTCTACCTAAAGAGTACTCTTCGTATTTAAATTCCTTAACTGGGGTTTTTATTTTTATAGGTCCGGGCTCCTGTCAGGGTCCCTTTTACACTTTTGATGGCATCACACTTGTGTGCAGTGCACTGTGATCCCATTCACTCCACAGTTCCCTCATCCACCTCCAAGTCCTGCAACACTTCTTGCTGGTTGGTTCCCTCCCTGACCCTCTCCCCCTCTTTCTTAGTCCCAGGGACGCAGCCACAGCCTGTGCATTCATGATCGCAATAATCACCGTTCACATCAATCGCGTGACCTCTCCTCCCCATCTTACTGTTTGCATAGAATAGCTCCGTTTTTTTCATTTCCGGCCTCTTTGTGTCTTTGGATCATAAGAGATCTTGTAGACAGCATCTGTGTCGGCCCTGTTGTTGGTTTGTCTGTCACTGTGCTGTTCGTCTGTGTTTTGAGTGGTTTTATTTTTACAGTAATTACCAACAAGAGGGTCGTGTCCCGTGTGCTGTCTGTTCCCAGTGTGCCTTATGTCTCCTGCACTGTTGGAATTTTCTTTATATGAATTACGTTTGTAGTGAAGTGTCATAACTCCTTTTCTATACACTAGCTATTCTATTTGCAGTTACTGTGGGGATTACATTAACACCCTAAAACATTAATTTGATTTATAGCAGTTTAATGGCATGCTAAAAGTCGGCTCCTTCACGGTGTCTATGTCACAAAATTGCATTTTGCACGCATGTTCAGATACACACGCTACTGTTTTTAATCCCTTAATCTCTTAAATTATGAAGAAAAAACATTGAGTTACAAGCCAATGCTTCAATAATGAAAAAAATTTTAAACTAATAATGTGTTTGGTTTTTGAGACAGGGTCTTTCTATGCATCTCTGTCTAACCTGGAACTTGCTACTTAGACTATGGGGGCTTTTAACTCACAGGGATCTCCCTGCCTTTGCCTCCCAGATGCTGGGATTAAAGTCTCGTGCCACTAGGCATGGCTTTACTAGTTGCTGTTTAAATATGGTTGGTCTCCCTCAGTCTCATAGGACACAGGCTGGTGTTGTGTGGCTTTTGTGGGTGCCTGTGTGTATAGTTTATTGAGAGATTTTTAATTCTTCATGCAGTGTGGAGTTGCTCTCTGACATCCTTTTGGTCTCACGCCTTTGCGTTTCCTGCAGGACATGTCTGGTGGTGAGAAATTGGCTCGTCTAGAAAGATCTGAATTTGTCTTTCACTAGTGTGGAGCGTTCTCACCGAGGATGGAATGATGATGTCACGAAGTGCATGTTATGGTTTGTTTCCTTGCATACAGCTTGCAGTTGTACCATAGTGATGCGTTGAGAGTACCCCAGGCTGGTGTCCCCCTGGATAGCTTTGAATCCAACTGGAGACCTGGAAGATCAAGTCCTGACTAGAGGGCTGGAATGTTCAGTCCTGCATCCTAGCCTGCGGGGACTCTCGAAGTAGGTCATGGAACTCCACTCGCCTGGGTCTGCAGCGCACGCATCTTCTTGTCTGTGTTCTTTGGGAATTCCTTTATAATCGTGATGTGTATCAGGAAAGCATCTGGGTTCCCTAAGCTGCTCTTGGAACCTTTGATTTAAAACTGACCTTTCAGAAATATGGATGACGATGTAATACCTGTGACTAAGACTTGGAACTTGAGGTCAGGGTACAGTGCTGTGCAGTTGGGATCTTCTGTTAGATTGTGTCAAAACTGATAATGTCTACCCCCCACCAAACCTATCCCCACCTCACCCCCATCTCAGAGTCTGTTCATCGCTGATGGTTCAGCAGGAAATAGAAGGACCCCGTGAGCCACTTCCCTACCCATAGTTGACTGTTGGGCAGACTTGACCTATGTGAGCCAAGTGCCGGAGGCCCTGCCGCTGTAAGTTCATGAACGCCACGATCATACCATGCTTATAAGATGGTGCTCTGCAGCCCTTCCTGCCCTCTTCCATCTCTTATGTTTTTTCTATCCCCATCTTCACCATGTTTTCTGAGTCCTAAGGAGTGAAAGTGTCTTGTCAAGGGCGGAGCCCTCAACTGACCTTTAGTCTCAGCATGGTGTGCAACCATGGCTCTTTGAACTCACCTCTGTTTGCTGCAAAGAAAGGCTTCTCTGGGTAAGGCTGACACAGACGTTGGTCTCGGGGTATAAACACAGACATGAATCAAACTGGGTGAATAGCAGTATTAAGTTTCCTCTGGAGCCAAAGTCCTCCTTGGCTGGTTTTTTTTTTTGTTGTTGTTTTTTTGTTTTCTGTTTTTTTTTTTTTAAATAGATTTACAGTACGAGGCATGGTT
Source organism: Ondatra zibethicus (assembly GCA_004026605.1). Classification (NCBI taxonomy): domain Eukaryota; kingdom Metazoa; phylum Chordata; class Mammalia; order Rodentia; family Cricetidae; genus Ondatra; species Ondatra zibethicus. The sequence continues at coordinate 49,573 of PVIU01007706.1, forward strand.
CCATCTTGTGGAGCACAACTTCCCACCTCATGGTGGCAAGAAAGCAAACAAGAGAGCAGGGAGGGGATTAGGGACAAGATGCCACCTTCCAGGCTTGTCTTTGGGACTTCCTCCAACTAGGCTTCGGCTCTTAAGAGCCCCACCATCCTCCTCTAATCCCCTCAGTGGATACATATGCCACATGGCCTTTGGAGGACATTTCAAATTCAAATGATGACACTTGAATCAAGTCTAACATTATCCTTGCTCAGGAGAATTGATGTCGGTGGGTAGTACAGACCAGGGTGGGTATAGAGACTCCTCAGGAGTTCCCTGGCCCCTTCAGCCAGCAGAGATAAGTGACATTATATTCAGAACTAAATTGATGGTTGGGCATAAACTGTATTCATGTTTGGTTGAAGAAACAGAAGCATAGAAAACTTAATTAGACCTCACTGCAAACTCTGCTCACCTGTATTTCCAGCCTACAGGGGTTGAGTGTCACGTGTATGACAGACTGGAAGTCGCAGTGAGAAGCTTAAAACTAACCTGCTTCCCGTGTGGCGGAGCGGACGGACAGAAGGAAATGTGTTCATAACTCGGGGTAGCTAAGAAGGATCAGGTTAAGTAGAAGGCACCCCAGAAACACACAAGAAAGTGTCTCCCTTCGATGGGGTGATGGAGAAGGTTCATGTAAATTTTCTGAAGGCTGTATGAAAAGTGCCCAGACAGGCAGGAACAGGCAACTTGTTCCAAGGATGCTGGGATCTGAACCCCAGTTCTTAACCAATGAGCCATCTCTACAGTTTCAGTATGACATTCTCCAACCCTTGTGTCAGCTCATCAATGGCGAGATTAAGCCACCAGCTCAGGGTTATTCCTGAAGACAAGTTGATGAGGGCTTGTGCCCAGCTATTGTGTGGCATAGACACAAGAAAATGGGGGGCATATGAAACTATAGGAAATGTACAGTTTGCCAAGGCTGATGATAGTTCTACCTGCCTTTTCTAAATACAGCACTCGATATCTCTCCAATGATGTATATTAAAGTATATAACTTATAGGACTACTTGGAAAATGTTTTTCTGTCTCTGCCTTCTTACCCTCAAATGGAAATTTTATAGTAAGTCTATCTCTGGGTATTACTTAGCCAACCAAGGTAATTGACGTGAAGCCCTGATTATGCAGAAGTCTGAGTGTGATGATTATCACTGATGACAGATTGAGAAATGATGTTCTCCTGTGGATTCGAGCTGCTTTGGAGAAAGGAAATTTGTACAAACCCCTTCATAGACGCTAACGGGGTGCCTTAGGAATTGCTGTCTCACCTGTGAAATAATTAGTTGGAGAGAAGTAGCCAGCTCATGGAAATAGCTGATGTCATGAAATTATTTAAGCTAGTAAACACCACAGAGAATTCTACAGAATATTTCAGAAGGAGTTAATCTAACGGCCTGACCAGAATATAGGGCAATGGCTCTGTTTTAATGAAGACAAATGGGTCACTTAAGAAGAGAAGTATTTCCGGTTGTGTCAGCATGTTGGTTAACTAGGAGACATAAAAGAGCTAGGCGAAACGTCACTGCAAGATTTAAGTACCTCTTCATGTCCTCATCCATCAGGCTCCTCATTCAGAACACGCCCTGTCACACAACTGTGCTGAGAAGCAGCCACTGTCCAGTCCTTAGCAACTCGTCCAGCAGGAAGGCTACAGAGTGGACAGGAACACAAAATGATTAAGCAACTGTATCGACTTCCGGTGGCTGTGGAACAGATGACACAAACTCTGTTATTCTGAACCACAGTTCTGTTCCTTGTATTACCAGGCCAGAAATACCTAGCAGGGCTCACCAGAGTCTGCCCATTGCCTGAAGGCACTGTGCCTTTGCCTGGTGGCTCTCCTGGGAAAGAATCATTTCTCTCCTCCCTTGCATTGATGGAGAAAACAATTTGCTTGTGGCCATATGACTTAGGGTGTCTGGTTTTATGTACTGCCGTCTGAGAACGACTGTCAACTCCAAGTACTGAAGTTCAAGAGGTTACCCATGGTTCCTTGAACTCTGGGCTTATTCAACAAGACCACTCATGTTCTCAGATCTCTCTAGCCTAATATGGAGACTTCTATGCACCATCCCAGAAGCGGCACACCCTCACCTCTGCCATCTTCTGTTGCTTCATGTCCTCCCACGCTCAGAGGGAAGAGATCACACAGACTGTGAACAACTGCAAGTTGGTGTCACTGGGGTGAGTCACACCTCAGAATCTGTTTGCCACAGCCACTTCCAGGTGCCTATTAGAAAAGAATGCATCAAAGACAAATAATTTTGAAGGGTTGACATCCACCTCCTGCATCACTTTGGGTGTCATTAGTTAAGGCGAGTGGACTCCCTAAGAGTGTATCGAGTTGTCCTACCTAGATCACACATTGATCAACCTTTACCACAGATTGCATGCAACAGCGCCAAGAACAAATGCTATTTTAGTTAACAGAAAAGTGAGACAAAAGAGCATTTACATGTATCTTAAGTGCTTTATTTTAGCTTAAAATTTATAACCATGATTGCATCGACACCCTAAGGCCAAGGCCATGGATAATGTCTAGGTTCCATAGTCAGTCAACTAAAGAGCATGGGAGGACATCTTTGGAGTGCTCCACCTGGGAGCAGTGTCAGTACTCACTGCGTGCCTCTGTCACTCCACAGCCTTTTATGCAAACACTTCCTGAAACTGTGTTTATGCAACTTGACTGTGGCTTGTCAACCCAATCCACTCAACCTCTTCTTCAAAGAAATCTCTGTCTATCTGTATTTCAGCCTAGCAGATGCCGTAAATAACCCAGTTGTAACAGCAAGCTCAGTAGCATTCAGGGTTTTGGAAGCAAGCTCAATTCATTTGTGGTAGCCCAGAAAACATGCCTTCAAATGGGAAAGATGGACCCGAAGTCGCCTCCTAAGGGGCAGCCGGAGCTTGTCTGTGGACACTCATGCTTGCTGGGCCTCTCGAGGGAGTGTGAGATTTGCTCCCAATAGTATTCTCAAACTTCCTTAGTGATGGCAATGGCTCTTAACTTTCTAAAACTTTATCTCCAAGTGAAGTGCCCAGCAAACCTTCACCCTCCCATCAAGAGTACCAACATCTCTGTAATAAAGAGCATCGTTGTGTCCCGGCAGCCTTTGCCCAGGCTGGAATATTGAGGTACAGTATGAGATATGTACACTCTGAACCTCTCAGTGTCTCTAGAACATGAGAAATTTCATTCTTGGTTTTTATGTTACATTTAGTCTCTGTGTGTGTGTGTGGTGTGTGTGGAATGTCTGTGGGGGTGGTGTGGGGGGCATGTGTGTGTGGTGTATGTGTATATGGTGTGTCTGAGTGTGTGTGGTATGTCTGAGTGTGGTACGTCTGTGTGTATGTGTATGTGTGGTGTGGAGGTCAGAGGACAACTTGCAGGAAACAGTTCTGACCTTGAACCATGTAGGTTGCTGGGTTTGAACTCGGGTTGCCAGGCTTGGCAGCAAGTGTGCTTACCAGATGAGCCATTTCATGGCCCTGCTTTTGTATCTGCTTTACTGCAGTGGTTCCTGTCTGAGGTACTGTGGGAACCTTTGATATGACTGTGTGATAATCAAGGCAGGGTGTGCAGCATATCATCATCCATTCCACTCAGGTTGGAGGAGGAGCACACACACCATCAGTCTTTATCATTTTGAAGTCATCCAGTTTTATTTGGTGGGAGATGTAAGGGAAGTGTATAAATTTTAAGACCTGTGTGGGTGTGTGTGTGCTCCATTGCTCAGTCAAGGAACTTTGAAGTTCAAAAGGTCATGCCCCTTTTCAGAACCTCTTTTCAGGGCTGGAAAGATAGCTCAGTGGTTATAGCACTGGCTGCTCTTGCAGAGAATAGTTTCCCAGCACCCACATGGCAGCTGTGATGCTCTGTAATGCCAGGTCCAAGGGAATCAGATCCCCTCTACTGGCCACTGTGGGTACTGCATGCAGGTGGTACACGCATCAATACCAGCAAACACTCATACACATAAATGTAAAATAAATATTTAAAGGAATGTCCTCCATTCAGAAATGGCGAGAAGAGGCATGCTCAGATGTTAGGAGGTAGATCTAATGACTGTTCTGATGTTTCAGCCTTGGCTGTCTAGCATGTTGCTCGTTGCTTGGTGGCTACTGAAAACATATGAGAAAACATTTTATTATATTCCATAGACTGATGGATGGAAAATAGAGACCCAACTGAGAATATGTGTGACTTGTGGAAAATGGTTTTAGAGCTCTGGACTCCCATCTTTAACTGTCTTGCCACGAAGTATCAAACAATTCATCTGATTTCTCTTTGATTTGCAGATATTTTCCAGTTCTTTTTTTTTAAGCAACACAAATGAATCCATAGAACCACTTTCCATGTCTTTCCTAGATTATTATGACTATATTGTCTTCGTGGAAGTGGCAACAAATTAAAAGGTCATGATCTCATGCATTATTAAACACAAAAAGTCCTATCGCCAGCTAAAAGCCACCAAACCAATTAGCCATTATCCTTCTCAAAACACATTGTGTCAAGAGTCAATTTCATAAATAATACAGTTTTATTATCATGGCACAAAATGAGACTCTTGGCTTGGCTCCTTCTCATCTGGTACCGGACCAATAACTAGGATGTTGGGGACATCACTTAGAAGACAAGAATTCAAACTTGCCTGTCGTAGATACCATACATGTTTTTCTCATTAGTGTTCTGGAAGAATTTTTAAACTCAAAATTATTCGAAAGGACTGGGTTGGCTTCATACATTCGCTGTGGCATAGTGACACGGCCCATGGTGACCCTGTTTCTCAGTCTATCACCCGTGGCTCTCACTTCATTTTTGAGTCTACAATTTGTTAAATTAAGCACTTCAAAAAGAGGAAAAGGTAGCATTAACAGAGAGATGTAAGTCACATAAACATGGCCCCTTGTGGTAGCAGAAGGGGGAGAGAAGACATTTCGCTTGGAGCAGATGCCGCCTGCTGCCGATGGAAGGGGCATGACCCGAGCATTATGAGTCTATAACAGAATATTGCTCCTGCTTTTAATGGTCCAATTTCATTCTTCTGGATTGTAAGGATGAATCCTCATGCTTGGGAAAAGTTGATAAAGATAAAATATAACGCCATCACAAAGCTTTAAAAGATTTGAAAGGTTTACCTATATTTGATGAGACTGGCCCTCTCTGATAGCGTTAAGCATGCTTTTTCAGCCTTGAGATGTGTGGATTTCTGTACCACCCCCACAGGGAAACAAGATTTGAGTGAACTGGGGGATTTACCGGGATCAGAATTTCATTAAAAGGAGCTGATAGTATGGATCTTTCTCTATCACTGTATAATTTGTGGTGCCCTTAGCAAAATGGAAACTCCTAAAAGTCCAGCACTTCTGATCTTATCACCCGAGACAGAGTGGAGCTATTGAGTTTCCTCTTTCAGCAAGGCATCACACTTCACCACAGCACCGTTGGAGACTGCAGGGGCATGGAAGGCTAGGACAGGATCAGAAAGTGCTGAGACAGGGTGGGTGTACTTTAAGATAAGATGCCCGGGACTCAGTCTCCAAACTGTAATGGGGACAAGAACAAATCAGGAATTCTATCTCTAACTTAATTATAGTTTTTATACTTAAAGTATAGTTTTTCATATGTATGCATGCACACACACATATACACACACACACACACACACACACACACACACACACATATATATATATATATGACAGCACCAGAAGTCAGAGGCTGTAGAGATGGCTCAGTGGTTAAGAGCAATTGTTGCTTTTGCAGAGAAAGAACACATGTTCAATTCCCAAAACTTACAACAATGCCATCAGTCGTCTGCAACTCCAGTTTCAGGGAATCCCATGCCCTCTTATGGCCTCTGTGGGTACTGTATGTATGTGGCCACATACATACATGCAAGCATACACTCATATAAATGATACAAAATAAACAAATCTGCTCTTAAAAAAGCAGAAGTCAGATATTAAACCATGACTATCATCAGAGTTACATATAAATATATATGGTTGTAAATGTACACGCAAGTATATTTTTACTTATGTACATATCTAGATATGATTACATGCCTACACATAAGCACCTACCTGTGAGTATAATCATAATGCAATGTATTTTGCTTTTTACTTCTTCCTATTTAATGTGTCATCATGGAGAGGCTAATATTAAAAATACTTAACTAATGTAACACAGGTGCATCCACAGACCCACACACCCTGGCTGAGTATAGTGATCCTAATTATGGCCACCCATTGCTTCAGAGCCTGCTCAAATAAAGTTAATATCTGCATTGACCACAAAACCCCATTCCTTGCTTTATTCTCCATCATTTCAGATGCTTCCACTTTCTGCATGCAGTAGACAAATTGCACATTAAAAGGTATCTGCACCAACTGAATTATCACCATGAACGCTTGTTTTAGTTCTGATAGCTGGAAGGTGAGCAGGCACTCAAAGGAATAAGTCACAGATAAAACCAGAGTTCATAGGTGTCAGTCTTGCTCCCACACAGCTTGTCTGCATGACCTTAAATATGTCACTTATAAAAATAGCGCTTTCTGCGTCCATTTTCTTTTTTTTTTTGATTTATTTATTTATTATGTATACAACATTCTGCCTCCATGTATGCCCACATGCCAGAAGAGGGCGCCAGATCTCATTACAGATGGTTGTGAGCTACCATGTGGTTGCTGGGAATTGAACTCAGGACTTCTGGAAGAGCAGCCAGTGCTCCTAACCACTGAGCCATCTCTCCAGCCCGTGCATCCATTTTCTGATCTGACAAATGATGGTCCTCCCTGTCTTTGACAAAAACAAGCAAACAAACAAAAACAAAAAACCTTCTCAGGGTCATTCAATGAAAAGTGTTGTCTTTCATAAGTGAAAATGCCTAGGAAAGGGGACTCTGGGTCTGATTCCAAGCTTTGCTGGCTGTGCATTCTCGGCAAATTGCCAGCCTCTCTGAGCATTTTCTTTCTGTGGACAGGAGCCAGGCTTTCCTGGTCATGGGAGGACATAGTGTATGTGGGAGAACCTCATCCAAATCACTTTGGGGATGACAAGAATCATTACTTTGCTTCCCTGCCCACAGACACCAAAATGCCCTGAGGGTAATCACAGTTGTGTGCACCACGCCCTCCTCTAGGATGTAAGAGCTCTCATCTGTACATAGTGACTAGCACCTGGCAGTTTTTAACTTTAATAACCCCTGAAGCTCAAAAAACAGGTTCACAAATAAGTATTAGAATTAGGTTTGATTTAGCAAATGGGAATGCTTTTTCTTTCAACAATGACCTATTTAATGTCAATCAAATTCTTTGTCTACCATGGAATAATAGGGAATGCCCAGAGGGCTGCAGAAACCTCATCCTCACTGTGGCCATTGCAGGCTTCCCACACCTCTCTCTGTCCCAGAGAGAACTGCCTCCCAGAACCCTTGGAGGAATGCGTGTGAGCCTGCCTGCTCTCTAAGGCAGAATCACCGTCCTGTCTTGTTCTTGGATGGATTTCCATGCGTAGATTAACATTTTAGTAAATTATTGGTCTTAGAGTGAAATAAAAAAGATCCATGTTGGGTATAACATTAGTCAACAAGAATTCAAAACTCGTGCAAAAGGGTTCAAGAGATAAAATAAAAAGATAGAAATTTTAAAGAAACACAAAACCTGGGTGAAGGATCGTGTCTTCTAAAGTCTTGCCCTTGGCTGGTGGTACGGGTGCCCCCTTGCAGTAGATTTAGCAACCCCAGCTGTAAGTGCTGGGGCACACACAGGGCCCCTCAAGTGCATGTTGAGCACATGGACTAAGGGAAGAAATGGTCTGAAGTAAAGGTTACAAAAATTGCTGGGCTAAGGAGATGACCCTAAGTGCTTGTAGCTCTGCCCCACCCACATAGGCAAGCATTCTGCTTTGTGCTCCTTCAACACTCACAGTAGGGAGGTAGCTGCTATTTGTTCCATGTTTCCATTGATTAACCTCCCAGCCCATCAGCAGGGTCAAAATCCAGAAGTACTGCCCAAGGTTCTGCTGCTTAATTTGTTCTGTGCCATTTCCAGAAGAGATAAAAAGGCCTTTCTTGTGGAGCAAGATGGCACTGGGGACAGCAAACATTTTATTTCCAGTCCTGTGAAGGACCTCCTCAAATCTTCAGTACCATTATTCTGGGATCACATCATGGAAGTTTAAAGCAGGAGCTGAGAATCCTCCTAGGATAGCATGCCGATGTCTGCATGCTTGGTATTGGCATGTCTGGCTTACCAGTCGTGTGTATGTGTGTGAATGTGTGTGTGTATATCTCTGTGTGTGTCTCTCTCTGTGTATATATCCTTGTGTGTATATAGGGGTATGAATATGTGTGTGTGTTGATGTGTCTAGGGCTATGTATGTATCGGTGTATGTGTGTATGGGTATGAGTATGTTTGTGTTGTGTTTCTAGGGGTATAAGTGTGTGTGTGTGTGTGTGTGTAGAGTGTACAGTGCTGTTAGAATGCCTAGGGCATCATGGGCCCTCCCCACCCCAAGAATCAATAGAATCTGGTGATTTGATCGCCCATAAATGAGCAGTTAGTTTTTTAGTGTGACCCACCCAAAGACTTTTTCATGTGACAGCAGGGACCTTAATCCCAGTGCTGTGGCTCACTGGGTTAAATGCTGTCCAAATGAGGCCTCACTGGTTCACAGACTGCATAGGTGCTGAAGAGACCAAAATTATACTTGACATTTTACCAAAGTGGGACTTAATGTCAAGTTCAGTAACCAAGGGCGGAGTCCTCTTGTGGTCCTTAGAAAGGTTTCCCTCTGTTTGTTTTCATAGGAGCCACACTACCTCATCATTCGAAGTGCAATAGCAGCCATCATTTGGAAGAGGGGAAGGTTTGAGTGTAAGGTCTGTTCTTTGGTATTGTCACATAAGGGCGGAGCGCATCTGTGTTGGGAGCATTAGCAGAGTGCTCGCATTGTGTGCAGGAGCCTGTGTCAGCTGCCAGGAAGGCTGCTGCCCACAGTGGTACGCAGAGTGCACTCGCAAACAAAAGCTGCATCTCTCATTCTCCGTTTACAGATATTCCTCATCTTCACAGCCTGCTTGTGACCCAGGACTTCCTTTCTGGCTCTCCTGTTGAAGTCAGACAAGCAGATGAGGACATTTCCAGCTAGTTATTCAGTGTTATGCTTTGGGATGGCTCTCTCAGTCACGGGGGGGGGGGGCTACACTGTCAGACCCTGAGGGAAGAAGTGTGTGGTTCTGAGAACATTGCAGAGGCGCTAAAAGGACAAAATGCGAAGCACGGGGTCCCTGTCTCTGCCGTTCCCATCGGCCGACCTGTGGCCCAAGTCTATTTAGAGTACTTGTCTGCCGCGGGTCCCCTGGATGTTTGGCCACAGGAGCATGTGGATGTATTGGGAAAGGCTCACCAGGGAGCTGCAGGAGTGGCTGATGGGAAAGAAGTAAAGGTGGTGTGTGAGTTGCCTGGAAGGGAGGTGCTGAGGGCCAGGAAGCTCAGTGTGAGTCATGGCTACAGAAAGCACACAAGGCAATGAATGAATCGGAGAAGAGAGAAAAGATGGAGGGAAATGCAAAAGCCTTTTAGAGGAGGATTTGTATTTGAGGAAGTGTGGTTTGAGTTTACCAACTTTGTTGATGGCGCTCTCCTTTGACAATTAACTACCTCCACAAGAGCCGGAGAGTAGAGATAAGGCTGAATGAATGGCCACTTAGTGCCTGCTGAGGGCTACAGCAGCCCTGGGTTCTGAGTAAACCCCATATTTGGGTACCATGGTGACACTTACAGGTACCAGCTTCTGAGAGTCCTATGGGGTGGAGGAAGCTCTGGAGCTGAAAATTTTAATCATTTGATGAGGAGCCGATGAGAACGCTGTGTGCACCGCAAACCTCACACAGTGCTAAGATCTCTGGGCCTTTCTAACAAGCCCTGCCGCCTGGGGTCCCTTGACCACCCCCAGTCAGAGTCTCCCATACTGAACAGGGCAGGAGCTCCCAGGTCTAGGTAAGCCTGGTGAGGTTCACACTCAGTCTGAGCTAAAGGAGTGCATGAGACCTGGGATTTTCTTCCAGCCCCAGAGGGTGCTGGGTACATCCTTTCCAATCAGTGTTTGTCTCTTGCTGTTGTTGGTCAATAAAATAGTTCTTCGTGGCAGCATTCTGTGTCGACTGACGGAAGTATTTCTCTCAGCCATGGCGCCGTCCTAGGCTTGAATCAGGAGGACCTGAAGCCCCCTCTCTCATAAGGCTTCTTTTTCCTTTGCTTCCTTTTCTGCCCTGTTGTTGCTGTCATTTTGGTTTTCGTGGTGAGGGTCAGGATATAGGGTACATGCTGGCCTGCAGTTTGGCTTTCCCACATGGAACAGTGTAGTCAAGGTCTTTCTTTGACCTGCCAGCTCTCAAAGAAAGACACGGAGACTTATTATTAATTATGAATACTTGGCCTTAGCTTAGGCTTGTTCACAACTAGCTCTTATCACTTAAGTTAACTCATTCATATTAATCGACATTCTGGCATGTGGCTTGTCACCTTTCCTCCATGCTGTACATCGAATTGCTTCATTAAAACCACCTCTCTTCTTCCCAGAGTTCCTCTGTCTCCCCAGAAGTCCCACCTATACTCTCCTGCCTAGCTATTGGCCATTTAGCTCTTTATTAAACCAATCAGAAGGCGCCTTAGGCAAGAGACACATATTCTCAGTGTACAAAAAGATTATCCCACAACTTAGCAAGAGCACTTAGACTAAGTGTTAAAGAGCGGCAGCAGAGGGACCTGTTCAAGTAGACCTAAGAAAAACCATTCAGGTGGAGGTTGCTCAGGGGCTAAAGAAAAGCCTTTTGTATTTCATTATACTGCGTTGCCTCTCTAAGGACAATCAAATCTTGACCTGGTGACCAGGAGTCTGGCCGGACTTACTGATGCGTGTTCTGGACGCTGGCAGGCTGGCAGGCCTGCCCCTGGGGAGCTCAGATGACGGGCTGACATAGTGTTCTGAGTGAGCTGTGCTCAAACTCGTGCAGTGGGAAAAGCATGGAGCTATTCTCAGTCAGAGGGCAGAGAGAAGAGACCTAATATTGGCATGGCGGAGTCGGAGGCTGAGGAGAAGGCACTGAGGGTAGAGCGCTTGCTTGTGGGTAGGGAGCAGGCAGGAGGACCACCCACCTCTAATCCCAGCCCCAAGGCAGAACCAGGGGACGCCAGAGCAGGCCGGCTAGTAGGACTACATAGTTCTCTGAGCTCTGGGTTTGATTGAGAGACCTGGCCTTGGTGAATATGGTGAAAAAGCTACAATTCCTCGATTGCTCAAGTCAACCTCAGGCTTCCACCTGCACATGCGCATGTGTGCTTCTCTGCAGATGGACAGAAGGCAAGCGCTCAAGTTGAGATCCACAGACACAGGAAATTGAAAGTAGGGCTTGTGGGTTATATCAGGAAGGGAGTGGTCTGCATGTGACATAAATTCCTAGATATTTATGGCTTAAATCGGGAAGAGTTTTCCTCTTATGTGGAGGAATCTGGAGACATAGAGAGTCTCAGGGCCTATAAGGCATGGTGCATGGTGGTCTAGACCCAAACTCAAGCTATTTCTCTCCCAACTTCATTTCAATGATTCAGTGCCAGCAAAATTTCATTGACTGTATGGTCCCAACAGCTGCTCGAAACCAAGCCATTGTACCAGTGTTCCAGTCCATATGAAGAAATGGGAGCCAAATAAGGAGTCATTTTTCCCCGTTTGTTTATGAGTTGGCGTCAGTGGAAGGGCCCACAATGTGTGGGTAGAGGTCAAATGCATTGGCTCTCTTCCTCTACCAGGTGGGTTCCAGAAATTGACCCCAAGTCCTCAGGCATGACTAGTGCCCCCATCCACGGAGCTGTCTTTTCAGTCTCTTCCATTTATAAACAGCTTCCTTGGTGTCTTAGTCAGAGTTTCTGTTGCTGTTAAGAGACACCATGACCCCTCCAACTCTCACAAAGAAAACCATTTCATTGGGGTGGTTTACATTTTCAGAGGTTCAGTCCATTGTCCTCATGGTGCAGCATGGTGGCGTGCAGGCAGACATGGTGCTGGAGAAGGAGCTGAGAGTCTATGTTTTGACCTGCAGGCAACAGGAAGTGAACTGAGACACTGGGCATAGCTTGAGCATATATGAGACCTCAAAACCCACCTCCACCGTGACACACTTCCTTCAACAAGGCTACACCCACTTCAACAAAGTCACACCTCCTAATAGTGCCACCCCCTTTGGGGCCCATATTTTTTTTTTAAACCACTCCACTTAGTCAGATGGCTCAGCAGTTGAAGGGTGAAGGCACCTGATGTCAAGGCTGGTGACCTAACTGTGATCCCTGGTCCCACATAGAAGAAAATTAACTCTCACAAGTCCTCTGACCTCTAACAAGTATGGCACACACATGCCAGCCCACAAACAAATGTAATAAAATAACTTTCTTAAGAGGCCACTGCCATTCTGCTGACACCTCCCGAGTCACACCTTAACCATGTGGTCTCCATTCACACAAAGGGGTTGATATGTTAAGACGATTATATGTACAGAACCAGCCCATAGTCCTTGTCCTGGTATCTGGAGACATGGGACAGGATGGTGGCCTTGGAGAAACAGCACCTACCAGTAGAAATCCCTTTGTGATTCTCATGGGACTCCCTTGTAATGGTAGGCCGGTCATCTCACTTTGCCAGGCATTGCTCTTAAAAAATGGGTACATGCTGTGTCTTCTGTCCTGAAAGACACTGTCAACACAAGACCCATCCATGAGTTTAGCTGTTTGGGGCTGAGTCAGACAAGGGTTTGCTTTGTCTGTATGAATGCACTTTGACCTCTGAGTAGAAAGCATGCTCAGAAGATTGAAGCACTTCATAAAGTAAATAAAACAATGCCATGAATTAGCAGATTCATCAGACCTTATATTTCATGGGGAATTAAATGTTGGACCTGCCCAGTGTCTTCTTCAGGAGTCTCGACTCTGGGTGAAATTAATCTTCTAATTTATTATAATAATATGCAAATGCACACTCAAGCTTGAACGCCACCTGTGAGAAAATGACAAAGAGAGCTCCAGACCAAATCGTTATTTATCTATATGAAGGTCTGAGCGCAAGGCTGGAGAGATAACACAGCAGTCAAGAGCATTGGCTGCTCTTGCAGAGGACCTGGGCTCGGTTTCCACACCCGCATGGTGACTCACAGCCACCTGTAACTCCAGTTCCGTGGAATCTAATGCCCTCTTCCGGCTTCCAGGGGCACGGCATGAATGGAGTGCCCAGGTGCACAAGTGGACAAACTCACACATAAAATAGAAGTTAATATGTAGAGAGAGGCCCTGGATAGCTCACGGTGACATGATAGAAGCAGGGCCAGCGGCCTGGCGGACACCATGTGCGGCTCTGGTGAAAACCACATTCAAGGGTGCCTTGCACTTAACTCACTATTGCTGTCACCCTCTAAAGATTGTTAATCATTTTGAGCAAGGCATCCTGCATCTTTTTCTCTGCTGACCCTGAACACTGTGCAGAAGTTCTGTGTAAGAGCAAATAAATCATGCTTTTCTAGATTTTTATCACTGTGGATTCATTCCTCCTTCCGGTGTGTAGCCACTGTGTCCTTCCCATGTGCCAGACGCCCGTGTAGGCACTTAGTTTTCTTATATCTGTGAGTGGAGGGCGAATCTTTTTCTTTGTTCCTTATAAAATTTTTCTTTGGTGACTTTTTCTTTTTGACATTTTGCATGTGTTGAAGTGAACATCTGCCTAGATCCCCAGTATTTTCTGGTATCAGGCATTCTGCTGTGAGCATTTGTTTATGGTTGTGAGTACAGACTGGGAAAGGACATTGTTTAACAAATCCATACTCTAGGATGTTTAAATCACAGAATCCAAAATTCCTGGGAGTCAGAAGTCTCCAGTCTCCTCCTTCAATTCTAAAGTTCATGTGGTGTTCTCTCTAGGCCTAAGTGGTAATAGTTTTATGGGAATTTAAAAGTCTTTATGATGATCAGTATTTTAAAAATCGACTCACCTCCAATTTGATTATGTATAAAGCTCCAGTTTTTGACCTATTATCCCCTGATCATCTGTAATTTCCTGTGCGCATGGGTGGGGTGGCTTAGGAACCAAAGGATTAGAGCTGTTACTGTGCTGTTGGATGACTTTCACTTCCTCAGAGGGAATCATAGCTGGGGATTATTGAACGATTAGAATGAAAATGGCATATTGATTCTTTCCCAAAGGTTAGGATGGTGAGCGATGGGGAACAATCCAAGTGCTCTGAGAAGATGAGCAACGGGTCACTACTACATCCAGAGAAATTAAATTTGCGCCTCACTGGTATCTTGTGACAGTTAAGAAGCCAATGTCCCTTTCCCTATTTCCTGAGAAGAAAATCACAAACACATGACGCTTGGACGTGCCCGGCTTCTTCTGAGAAACCTTAGCCCCAAATCCAGGCTTTAATTGGAATGTTTTCGTTTTCCTTATTCCCATGCCTAGTTCACTGTCTAGATGAGTCTGGCTCTTGGATGCAGGAAGCATAGACATAGAACATGCCATAGAAGTTATGCTGGAGGCTACACTCACAGAAAGAAATTTTATTTCACATCAGTTAGGAAACAACATGCCTATAAGGTAACAGTTGTCCCTCCCATGCCATTAGCTCTTGTTGGCTATAGAGGTTCATTTGTCCCAGCTGTATTTGTGCCACCCAGAAAGAGGACAATATGCTCCAGCATTTATTCTGCACTATATGGTGTATTGGATATTTGGGCACACTTTTAATGTATTCTCTTTACCTCCAAGATGATCAAAGAAACCAATTTACTGAAAACAAAGGGAGGAGGGTCCCGTGGCCATTTGCACATCTCTATTTACTCTTCTACCCTTGAGAAATTCTTCACACTATTTAAACCTCAACATTAAAAGAAGAAGAAGAAGAAGAAAATCTAGCGAGTCTCAGAACCAGAACCAGCTTGCATGCTCTTTTCAGGAGTGTTTGTCACGGTTGTTCATACTGAATTATACAACTTGAAAGTATTTTATGGCATGCAAATGTGGTTGAGTCTGCATTGCAAAAACAAATGATATACCCATAAAAGACTAGCCAAACTGCGTTCTGCTTTGCATTCTAGAATTGCCCTCAATTTGCTTAATGAATCCATTGCTCTCTATTGATTAGAGACTTTAATTTGCCTTTCAGCATGGTTTAGACTTTTCGCCCAATACCCACATAATCTGACGTGAGACAAGGATTTCCCCTACATAGTATTATGGAACTTGACTGGTATAAATTGAATGGCTGGTTCCTTTGTCCCAGTGAGGCAAATGGTAATTATTTATGGCCAGGATTTCATGAAAACTAAATTCCCAGAGATTTATGTTCTGCAAGAATTAACTCTTTGCTGTTCCGTATAAAATGCCATTGTCTTCTTAGCAGGTCTCCTGAGTTGAAGCTCCTCCTCCAACCCCCACCTGATCCCCTCCCCCCACTCCCTCCACTCCCACCCCGTTCCTTGTTCCTTGCTGACAACCATTCAGCCTCTTCAGGCCTCAGGTGAAGGATTGGCCAGTAACACATTCATTAATCAAACAGATAGCTTGAATGTAAGTCTTTTAGTTTTATATCTAAGAGCCAGGTCTGAAAATTATATTTTTGAGGCTCTCAATGTATCACTATTTCACCTTGTTGTAGAAAACAACTTAAAACCAAAATCCAGCATTATCTATATATTACAAACTTAAAGTTCATTTTATTTTATACAGAAAACCTTGGCTCTGTATCATTGTTTAAATAATGAAAGCTATACCGGGGTGGGAGGGTGGGGGGATGTTTTTCATTTTTGGAATGTGGGACTAATGGGCAGAGAAGCATAAATATTTATGGGTGATTATAAAGAAAGGGTTTGATTTCATTTGCCCCCAGGGGAGCTAGAATTGCCCCTCCATCCATAATTACAGTCGTTTTCCATTTGAAGCCTTTGTAAGCACAACTAGAGAGGAAAATAGGCTCCCTTCATTGTAGTAGCCATTGGATGACATGTGCTCCCCCCTTGATATGTGGGGTGAAAACATTGCTTTAGGATGGTAACCGAGGGGTAACCGAGGGGTCACTGGTGTTCTGTGAAAACTGAGCCTGGCATTAGAAGGCTTCGGGTGTTTTGCTGGGTTGTTAGCTAGGGTGAGCTCATTAATGACTGCCTGTGTGTGAAACAATAGGTCCCCCAGATAGAAATTTGCCTTTGCCTCCTGAGCATGTGGCCCATGGCCGCTGCCTGGAAACAGAGTCAGTTATTTGTTGTTTGGGGATATTGAGTGGACTGGAAATGGACAGGTCCCAGCATGGGCATAAGGAGCAGCAGAGTTCTCTGCAGCTGAACTCACCTCGGTCAGCAGTGACCGTTTCTGTTGACAACAGAGAAGGACACTTTGCCCCTTCCAGGAAGCTCTATGATTGCAGAGTGGACAGTATTTTCTTTGGGGAGTTACTAAGTGACTTTTAAATTTTCCTGTTATTTCAGTGCAGATTTCAAAGCCTCTGACTGTCACCCTGCGGGGAAGCTTTTCTCTCCCCTTCCTCCTGGCCCCTCTCCCTCCAGCACTTGACTTCAGAGGCTTGTGTTGGGCATAGTGATGGGAACTGGGGCCCTTCCTCCTGCTGCTTGGTAGGATGCCAGCCTTTGTCATCTGAGCGTGCCTGTTGTGGAGAACTCAGTTCTGTTCTCTTGGCAGGTGACTCCTGATGCTACTCCCAAGGCTTGACTCCGTGTCTTAGTCCATTGGAGCTTCTATAACAAAATACCTTAAGCTGCGTAACTTATAAACGAAAGAAATGCATTCCTTACAAGTCCAAAGGCTGAGCACTGGCTCCTTCTTGCAGTTCTTGTAGAGTCACCTAGGAAGGAGGAACCTCGGCTGAGGACTCGCTTCCGACAGATTGGCAGGCGGGATGTTTCCTTGACTAATGATTGATGTGGGAGAACCCAGCCCCCTGTGGAGGGTGCCACCCCTGGGCAGGTAGACTGGGCTGTAAAAGAAAGCAGATTGAGCAGGCCACAAGGAGCAAGTGCTCCATGGCCTCTGCTTCAGCTCCTGCCTCAGCATCCCTTTATGACAGACTGTGATGGCCGTTGGGACATGTGAGCCAAATAAATCCCTTCCTGTCAGTTGTTTTTTGTTAGTGTTTTATTGCAGCAATGGAGAAGCAACATGGAGCGCCTGGGGTATTTACAATCGAGGTGCCAGAGATTTGGGGTCTGGTTAGGACTCCGTGTAATAGTTCTCTCTGGAGACAGAAGCACTAGAGCATTGTGTGGTAAACTTTGTCAACTTCATGGGATTTAGATCACTCTGGAGAGGAACCTCTGGGTGTCTATAAGGGTGTTTCTGCAGAAATCAAGCGAGGAGGGAAAATGTGGGGGGCAGCATATCATGGGCCGAGCCCTAAAATGAATACAAAGGCGACAGTGTGTGGACTAATAGTATTTCTTTCTCCTCCCTGGCTGTCCCTGCAGTGTGTCCAGCCGCTTCATGTTCCTGCAGGCACAGCAATGTCTGCCGCCGCTGCCATGATGCCCTCATCCCTAAGACCCGGGGCATTGTGCCAGGAGTTAGATGACAAGTGAGGGCTCGGAGCTCAGAAAGAAATGACACTAATCTCATGGAGAGTCAGGTCTCCTGAGTCCAGGTTGTTCCAGCGAGGCCACGCCCGTGCTTCTTCACAGCCAGTTCCATTTATGTCCTTCCACCATGCTGTGATGCCTCCAGGGAACCATTGCTAGGACACTGGCACCATGCTAGTCAGATCTTTTCAGCCACCGGAATTGTGGGTCAGATAACGCATTTTCTCTTTAAAGCACCCAGCATCAGGTATCTCGTGCCAGTGATACAGCATAGACTAGTACATTGTCAAAACCCCAGAATAACCAAGAAGTCCATCCTTCAACCAAATCCACCAACACAAGTTGTGTAGTAACTTGTAACAACACAAAATAAGCAAATTGGAACCTGCATTTTGTTACAAAGGGATGTTTAGGGCAGTGCTGTAAGGGCAACAAAGACAGTAACCACTGAGGGAGGCCCTTCCTCATGGGAGAAAAGGGAATGGATAGACATGTCTCCCGTAGCTTGCACCAGATATTACCCAATGATCCCAGGTGTCCTCACACCATGGAGTTCTCTAGAAAAAAAGCACAAGAAGTGTTTAGTTTAAGTCATTAAGTACAATCCTTGGAGATTTGGTGCTGGAAGTATAGCTCAGTGAGATAATACTGGACTATCAGTAATTAAGGCCTGGAAATGATACCCACACTGTGGGTATGTGTACACACAAGCACACATGCACACACATATATGTACATACATACATACAAAACATCTGGACATATATTTGTTTTGCAGCATTGCTCCATACTGTTTTTACCAACTTATTGCAGATTTTCATAGTTTTCAGAGTTTTTTTCCTCTAACCATTAAACAAAGCAAAACCTTTCATTTTAAAGTGTCTATAGGAATTTTTCCCAGACTTAGAAGTTTTATGGATGGGTTATAGATAAACTCTCTGGAAAACTTGTCACAGTTGTTGTGTTCTAAGTCACTGATACTGTAGCGGGCATTTAGAATGGATGAGATTTATCTCAAATTTAGAAGATAAAATGTGTTCAGCAAAGAAAGACCTTGTTTGCTGCTAAATTGCTTCACCAACTGTTTTCTCTTTGGTTGGTTTCCAAAAGCTGGATTTTCTTTGAAAAAAACAAAAAACAAAATATTTTTTAAAAAGATAGTTGGTTGTTATTTGTTTGTTTTGTTTTTAATAGTTTTTTGAAATTTTTTCTCTGTAAACCCTCTCTGGGTGGGGTGGATGATTGGGATGTCCTTAGTGTGGCAGAGGGAATGGGTCCCTCAAAAGCCACCTCTTCATAACTGTGTCACACAGGTAACTGATCTTAGCTTGCACAGTCCAGGAGCCGCATACGGCCTGCAGCCCAGCGAGCCACATGACCTTAGTGCCTCTGGGTTTTGTTCTCAACACAAGTATTGTAGGAACAAAACTAAACAAATGTCCCTCAGAGAGGGACAAAACGGCATAGAAGGAAGCTGTGTTTCAGTCAAAGGAAATAAGTTGGGGCCCCATGCTAGCCAATCTTAAGATGTTTATGTTATTCCATTTGGAAAAGTAGTACCTGCCATTTTCCCGGTTTTAATAGGCAGCTGTGGACATCAGTGTAGACCTTCTGTTCTATTTACTATATGAACATCCACCCTAGAACTTCAGAGTGTAATTGAAAACAACTTCATTCATGCACACTTGATTTATGTGCATATGGCTTAGTACATCCTTGAAAACCCCTTACCTTTCCTGTGATTGATGGAACAATTTTTTTTCACCATTTCAAAAATCTAGACCACTTTAAGTGTCTCCCTTTTGGAGTGGAGGGGCCTGATAAACTGGGAACACAGGAAGCCACAGCAGCCCTGTTTGAACATTGTTTCTTGGCACTGCGTGTCCCTCTCTGGCCCTAGTGGTGCAGGTGTCTACTAATGTGACCACATTTTTTCAGGTGGCAAAAATGAAAGATTTTCTCAAAGGCCGGCAATATAGTGAGTGGCAAGGAAGCCAGTTACTGCCTGTACCCCTGACAGCTGTGGGGCTGAGACCTGGAGTCTGGTCATTCTGTCATAATGGAACATCAATGTGGGTGGGCCAAGCATGGACCTGTCGGGAGCTGTCTTGTTTATTTGTCAGAGGACAACCTACAAGAATCGGTAGTCTCCTTCATTCATAGGGGTTTCAGGGATTGGACTCCCGTCGTCATGCTTGGCAGCAAGCCCCTTTACCAGCTAGGTTAGCTCGCTGGCCCCAAAAGTTGACTGCTTACTGCTGTTTCCCTGAGGCTTTGCAATGTCTTGTTCGTCTCAGTCCCAGAGGACTGGCTTTGGAGAAGGAGCCTTCCTGTTGGCGTGTGGCAGTTCTGAGGTTTATGTGTGTGATTAATGGGTCAAAACAGAATATTACTCAGTTGCCAGGGTTGCCACTATCATAATATAATCCATAGGAATGATTTTAATGTTTTCTGGTAAAATGAAATTGCTTTCAGAGATATTTTTAGATTTCTGGTATGTGTGGGTCACTTGTTTTTAGCCAGAAAACTCTCTTTGCAGTATGTTTTGCTTGTAGTAGGAAATAGTGACTGCTCTCTGGCATTTTGTTTTGATGCTACCAAGACACTGTCCACACCCTGTGTGCATGTATTTTCAGTACAGTGATTAAGTCAAAAGCAATTACAAGATTGGCTTTGTTTTTTTTCAGCCCACCTTTGTCGCTGCTTGAGTTGCTTAGCTGATATGTCTGCCTCTTTTTTCTCTTGGGCTCCCCTCCCTGGGGGCTGTGATGGGGACATTTTTCCTAATTTTAGTATCTCCAAGGAGGGTTCAGATGCCTGTAGCTCGCAGTGGAGTTAGCTGAGATGTAATCCTACTAAGACCCAGACTTTGCAATCCCAGCTCCCTCCCTCCCTCTCTCGGACTCTCTCCCTCCCCCTATCACTCCCTCCAGCGAAGGCTTTATGGGCTCATACTCTGAAAGGTTATTGTTTAGACTCTTGAGATGTAAAAAGGCAGGAAAAAAATGTTCTGACTTTCCAGAGCATGTTTCTAGAAGAAGGCAGAAGCAAATATAAGAAAATGCATGTAGATGGTGATAAATATGAAGAAAGAAAAGTAAGAAGTCAGAAACACCAGAATAAGTTGGGAATTAAAATTGGGTGAAAAGTTAGATTTAGCAAAGATTTGGAAGTGATAACAGAGCTCATTTCTGGAGAGCAAACACTGGGGAGATGTTAAGGCAGTAAGTGCACAAAGACAGCTCCATGCATTGTGAGATTATGACACTCAGGTCAGTGTGGCTGTGGGATTGAGCACAGTGACAGTGGCCAGAGATGAGCTGCGGGGAATACAGCCTAAGACTTGGGAGCCATGGCTGTCGCTTTGGCCTTACTCTAAGTGAGCTGTAAAGCCAGTAGAAAGTTTTGAGCAGAGACTATGAAGAAGAAAATTATGAATTAATTAGCCTGTCGGTAGAGTCAACTGGCCATGGGTTTGAGTATAGACACCCGGTAGGGCTGTTACAACGATACAGGCAGGATGGGATGATGAGTTGGCCCAAGATACACAGTAAAAAGCAAGCAGGTTGAGGACTGCATTTGGAGGATGAGGGGCCCCACTTCATTAGATAGATTGCAATGATCAAATGCGTAGAGGGAGGAAGAGCCTTGAAGTCAGGGAGGAAAGTGGAGGTGGAAACACAGCTGAACACAGCTGTAACGGGTGACTGTTAGCTCCATTACACCTGCACTTAGCTGAGGCCCCAAAAGTAGGTGGGATAAACGCTGCCCGTGATTGGCTTTCACACTCAGGGCTCACAAACATTAAGGGCAGGAATCCGTACTTGAGAACCTCTTTAGTGATATCCTCAGAGGCGAGGAATCCCAAAGGTAAGCCTTCATTGCTGTCTCGTTCTTGCCTTGTGATGGACTTGGCTGACCTCTTGCTCTTTTATGTGGCTCCATCACCTATCTTTTTCTTTGCTTTCCCTGGTTTCGGTTGTAGTGAAATGTGTTGTGTTGGGGATGTGTGACTCAGTGGTATTTACTATACATGCAAGAAGCCCTAGGTTTCCTCTCCAAGTTAGAAAAGAAAGTAACAGATGTGTGTGCATGTTTTAATATATGTGTGTATATACTTTGTGTACACATACATGTATGTATGTATATACATAATTTATGTGTATGTTTAAGGCATGTGTATATACTATATACTTGGTTTGTATATATATATATATATACATATGTATAGATGTACAGTATGATTTGTCTGTGCATACGTATGTAATTTGTCTCCTGGTGGAGGTGGTCCTTAAAGTATAATCCTTCCTTTAGACCAGTGGTTCTCAACCTTCCTAATGCTGAGACCCTTTAATACAGTTCCTCATGTTGTAGTGACCCCAACCATAAAA
Source organism: Ondatra zibethicus (assembly GCA_004026605.1). NCBI lineage: Eukaryota > Metazoa > Chordata > Mammalia > Rodentia > Cricetidae > Ondatra > Ondatra zibethicus. The sequence goes on from PVIU01007706.1 coordinate 71,631, forward strand.
TCATTTTGTTGCTCCTTCATAACTGTACTTTTGCTACTGTTATGAATCACAATGTAAATATCTGATATGCAGGATATCTAATGTACACCCCCTAAAGGGGTCCTGACCCACAGGGTGAGAGCCCCTGCTCTAGATAGAAAAGTTTCTTCAGCACAGAATCATCTGAAAGTGTTTGTCTTCTATTATGATGAGCTGGATGAGTGCACTGCCCCGAAAGGCATGTGTTGGAGTCCTACCTCATAGTGTGATGGCATTTGGAGGTGAGGCCTTTGGGAGGCTATTGTGTTCAGTGATGTCAAGAGGGCACCCCACGATGGAGTTAGTATCCTTAGAAAAAGAAAGATGCCAGAGCTCTGGCTCCACTGAACCATGTGGGGGTACAAAGAGATGTCTGGACCACCTACATGCCAGCGAGACTGGCACCTCTAGGACCTGACTGTCAGCGCCTCAGTTTTCGGCTTTCAGCCTCCGATGCTCTGAAAATGAGTGTGTAGCAGCTAGCGTTGTCCTAGGTAGGTACTCACAGATGCTAATAGCAAAGTCCACACAGCCAACAAGTAACTCTGATGGACTTTTAATACTCAGGGTGTGTAGCATATTGACTCAGCCCTTACCTATGGGCCCTATTTCAGCCTACTACTCAGATAGGAAAACTGAGGCAGGAAAGGTTTAAGCATATTCCTTACATCTCTACACAAGACGTAAGGAATATGCACTCCGTAGAGTTGGATTCGAACCCGAGCTGGTCGGAATCTGAGGACCACATATCCTGTTAGATCTGCTGAGCCCTGTACTGGGAAACTGGCTTGGAAGACAGTCTCAGAAGTCATGTGGCCTTTCTATGGCCTTGGCAGTGGCCCCCCCCCATCAAATTCAGGAGGCCACACTGGAGGGCACAGGTCTGAGAAACAGTGTGCTAGCTTGTGGCAATGTGTTGGCTGAACTGGGCACAATACAGGTGTTCTTGGCAGTGTGTCCTAGTGCACAGGCTGTCTCAAGTCTGAGCTTTTCCTGAGTGACCCACGCCCTGGAGGTCGCCGTGCCAGCGTTCTGGCACTCTGTCCGCAAAGGGCTGCTTTGTAGATATTTCTGGTAATCCAGATAGGGCCAGACCCCCATTTTCTGTGATCTGCAATATCATCGCAGTGGATTTTGGCAATAGTGTGAGCTTCCATTGTAATGTGGAGCAATCCCATTCAAACGATTCCCCTTGAGAAGATACCAACTGTTGGCTTTCTAGTGTAGGCTCCCACTCTAGGAGAGCCATGGGAAATTCTGCTCAGACAAGCAGCCATGTCACCTGCTACCTGCCACATGGCAGTGTATAGAGCCATTCAAGAGGCTTGTCACCTGATGACTGTTTCATGGATGTGCAGGGTAACACCCGGAAGTTTGGGACACAGCATTCTCAACGAGACTGTCCTGGTCTGTTGGTCAGAATCTTGTATTACTGATTTGTCTGAAGTGTCTCCATCTTTAGCAACATTGGTTATCTCAGGATACCCAGGTTGAGTTTGAGGGTGTCTTTTTGGATGACAGCAGATAGCACAAAGTGACAGAAAAATGTCTGAAAGAATGTCCATTCTTGGTGGCTTCAACATCCTGTCATTGGCGATAAGATTTATAGGGATATTTTAAACCAGAGGCTCACTGGCACTCTGACCCAGGAGAAGTATAGAAAAAAAAAAACCAACATTGAGAACAGTTTAGACAGACCTGATCATTAAAATGGAATCTAAAGCTTGTCTCCTTGAGCTCCAGGTGATAGAGATGCTCTGTCATCTACATTGTGGCAGTTACAATGGACACCCACGCTCCCCATTACCCAGGAAGCTCTTCTGCAGGGTTTGTGAAGGAAGGTAGCCTATAGCAATAATGACAGGCTGGGAAAATGGGCTGATGAGCTCCTGGGTCCAAAAGACTATCCGGAGTTAGATCGGAGCTAGATTTGAATCCCTGGTCCTCTCACCAAATTCTAGCCCCTGGCTCCTCTGGGGCGCTTAGCAGTTTCTCTGTTCTTCCCTGGCTCCCAGCAAGCTTTGTATGAGGTTCAGGGAGAAAAGCCAGTTCCGTGTATGTCTAAGGTTTCAGTGGGTATGGCTGCGCAGTAGCTGGTAATGCCTGTGGCATTTTATACTCACTAATTACCCTCTAGTTCCAGTCGCGTGCATATTGGGATTTTGACGTGGTGAATATAAGGCAGCTAAGATTTCCCAAGTGGTAAATAAAGCGCGGGAGAGATGTTAGCAGCATGGCAGTCCATAAGGATGTCATAAATCTCAAAATATGCTTTGTGCCGAGATATTTTATTACAGCCTTGATGGTACTCGGGGAAAATTCATTGGGTAGTAAATCACTCAAATTAAGTAATTTCAGCCCGTGCGTATGTGTGCTCATAAAGTTCATCTAGGTCTTAACTGTTTTTGATCAAGTTTTATGAGGCTATTGTGCCTGGAATTTAATGAGGGCATGATTTGATAGAGGGTCTGCGTTAGTTAAAGATACAAAACAATAGGGCCGTCACTCTCTTCAGGACCCGAAACCTCTTTGTTAAAAATGCTAACCATGTGGCATTCCAGTGTGCTCCTGGAAATCCCAGTTGTTTATTTTTAAGCCCAGTGGTTACATTATCTCTGAGGCCATGGTCAGGCTGTGTATAGGACACTTGCAAATGGCACTGATGTATACATGTATTTAGGCCCAGCTTAATCTCTATGGGTGGGAAGAAAACTCTAAACAATACATTTCATTAAAGAAAAAATTGTGTGGTGTGTGTGTGTGTGTGTGTGTGTACACAAGTGTTTTGTTTGCATGTATATATGTGGGCCATGTGTGTCCCTAGTGCCTGCAGAGGCCAGAAGAGGGTGTTGAATCCTCTGGATCTGGAGTTAGACAGTTGTGACCTTCCAAGTAGGTGCTGGGAACCAAGCCCTGGACATCTGCAAGAGCCTTAGTTGCTCTTAATCACTGAGCCACCTCTCCACCCTGCCCACCCTTCCATCCATCCTTCTTTCCTTCCTTCCTTCCTCCCTCCCTCCCTCCTTCCCTCCTTCCTTCCTTCCTTCCTTCCTTCCTTCCTTCCTTCCTTCCTTCCTTCCTTCCTTATTTCCTTTCTCTTTTACCAAGGATTGACAGTTTGTAAAGGCCAAGATAATGACATAACTTTACATCATAGGCCAAAGATCAAAGATGGAAGCATCTTGTCAACCTCTAACTGCAGAGGTTAGGTGGTGACAGGGTCTGAATCAAGGGACTCTAAGAAGCAGAGAGCATTGGTGAACACCGAGCACACTGTTTGGTTGAGTGCAGTGTTTCTGGGCTGGTCTTCCCGTTTAGAGAAGCTTTGGCAACTGAGTCCATCACATTAAGCCCTTTGTGTTAGGTACCACAGGTATCACAGAAGAAGATACTTGGGGACAATTCTGTATAGGCTCCCAGCCTAGCCCTGACCAATCCATTGAAGTGTAATAAAAATACACAACACTTCTAATATGAGTACCCCAAGATGTCACTCTCCCGAGCTCTGTCCTAGTCACATAGAGAGGCACTGGGCTGTGTCTCTGGTGTACAGCCCTTTCCATGGTGTTGGAGATGAAGCTGGGTTTCAAGTCTGCGCCTGCGCATTCCTACATCTTCACAAGGCCTTGTGGGCAATGACTGAAGCGACAGATTTGGAGTGGAGGGGTGTGTTGAGGTTGAGACACACTTCAGTCAAATTCAGTGAAGCTATCTGTTACTGATTTATCCCCTTCAGAATCAAATCCCAGGGATGCCAGAGTCACTGTCAGAAGACAGCATCTGGAGAGAAAAAAAAATACCCCACCAAGTGCAAAAGCGTTGTGATGTGTTGAAGGGACTAAAAGAGGCTGGTATTTTAAGAGCACCAGATGACGGGGGAGCTACAAGGTGAGGCTGGAAATCGGTTTGTAGACAGCCTATAGAAAGGTGGTGTTGAGGGCTTGCTACAGAGCCTGAAGCCAGGGACTTTGAAAGGTGGTAGACGCATCAGATTTATGTCCTAAAGAGCTCTTCCTGGCAATGGGAGAGGAAGGATTGTCAAGGTACAAGCTCAGAATTACAGACACTGCCGGAAAAAGCAAAGTAAGGCACATAGGTTAACCTGCTGCAAATTTAATAGATCCAGGAAAAAAATCTGTAAAGTCAACCTTTACCGGATTCTTGAGATTTTATTTTTAGGTGTGTGTTGGTTTATTTTCAAATTTTTTATCATATATATCAGAGCTGGGGAGACGGCTCAGTGGGTAAATGCTTGTTGTGCACAGCAATCCTCACCTGTAATTCTAGTGCCCTGTGCTGAGATAGGAGGGGGGAAGCTCAGGGTGTCTGCGCAGCAGCTAGCAACAAAGAGACTTTGTCCAAACCAAGGAGGAAGCTGGGGCCGATGGTAAGAGTGTCCTCCAATCTCCACACGGGTACCACGATACATGTGTGCCCACACAGAATCATATATGTATATCGCCACTGTTCATCTCCAGAATGATTTTAGTCTGCAAACACGAAACTGCGTTCATTAGATAATAACTGTCCTCTCTCACAGCCCTCAGTGGCTTCCATTCTATCTTTGTAGTTCTGAGTGCTTTTGAAATGCCATTAAGATGGAATTGTGTGGTGTTTATCTCTGGCTGGCTTATTTTGCTTAACATAGCCTTCAGCGTGTGTTGACTTACAGAGTGACCCTTTGAGAAGCCCATACCCATGCTCTGAGCTCTTCTCTGTCTCTTAGACTTACTTCTTAAGTCTTTATTAAAATATCTCCATCAAACCCTCCGCACTGCCTAGAGCCGACATTCTTGCTTTGAAGTCACAAACCCATAGTTTGGCCTGAGTTGAGACCCCTTACAGATTAAGGGCTTCTAATCATTTAACTCCTCAGGTTGTTGCTGGGAGTGAGTGGAGCTGTACCCCCCACCTCTGTCCCTCATACCGCTGACACACCCCAACCGTAAGTTCAGAAGGGGGAAATATTCTAAATTTTTGTCTCAAATACTCATGGCAGAAGCAGCATTGAGAAGAGTCAAAATTTCAGCAGGAGGTAACCAGTCTCAGAGACTGAATGGGTGGGAAAGCAAAGGCCGGTGACCTTCATACGGAGGAGCGCAGGAAGGCAGAGATGGAGGATGGAATAGAGGGAGACACCCGAAGTGGCAGTGGTGTGGGCTGTCGTCCTAGGGCAACTGCAGAAAAACACCAGAAAACTAAGGTTCCGTAGAAGATGGAATTGCAGGGATGCGTGAATACCAGAACAATATCTGTTTCTTTGGTTTGGGTTTTTGGTTTGGTTTTGTTTGTTTGTTTTTCTCATTCTGTAGACCAGGCTGGCCTCGAGCTCACAGAGAGCCACCTGCCTCTGCATCCCGAGTGCTGGGATTAAAGGCGTGCGCCACCACCGCCCGGCTTGTGTTGTGTTGCTCACCCATGTGAGAGTTCTGCTGCACCATTAGAGGCCAGAGGGACTCTGGGAGAGGCAAGGAATGCGAGCAGAGAATGGGGCAGAGAGCAAGGAGAAACGGAAAAGAAATTTCGTTCATGGAGGTTTTCAGATAGACGTCTGCTCATGAGCGTGAGCGACAGCATTGCCGTTAAAGAGTCCAGATCACAGCATCAAGATCTGGAGTCTTTTGGTTCTGTTACAGGGTCCCTCGGTTCTTACACCATTGTCAGAAGAATTCTGCGAGCCACAAAGAAAGATGCAGTGGGAAAGATATTGAGTCAAAGGACAGATGCTCCCGTGGACAGGAGTCACCATCCAAGACAAGACTGGCCCGCAGGGTCTGGGGCCTACTGTCTTTGTCCTGCTCCTCCAGCTCGTGTGTGTGGCATCTTTCCCCCACCTGATGTGCTCCAGTTGTGTGCTCTCCCCTCACTCACTGCAGCTCTTTTACAACCAATTTGAACAGGAAGTTGGGTTTTTTTTTTTTTTTTGTTTTGGTTTGGTTTGGTTTGGTTTTTAGCAAGCTTAAGAGAATGGCTGATTCCTGACTGCCTGGCTCTTTCCCAGCTCCTTCCATCTAGAACTCGAGTCTCGCAGGTGGCTTCAGCTCCTGTCCCACGAAACACTGCCACTCGTTCAGTCACAGCACCAGAATGTAGTAGCATGCGAGAACGTAGCAGCCATGGCTCCCGGTCAGCTGAGTCTACATCACTCAGGAGGTCAGAGTCCAGGTGGTAGAGAAGGGCTTCTTGGGTCTCACTGTCTGCCCTGAACAACAGAGTGCAGAGAGTCTCCATCCTTTTATCCCCGCCCTACACACACACACACACACACACACACACACACACACACACACACGAGCCTAGAGGGTTCTGAACTCAAGTCTTGCCTCATCTGGAGGTCTGTCCCTGTTGTAGAATAATCTCTTTGTACACTCTGAATCTGTGTCACTGAGCTTGGCTTAATAAAAAATTAAACTGCCTGTAGCTAGGCAGGAGGTATAGGTGGGACAGCCAGGCATGGAGGACCCTAGAAAGAGGAAAGGTGGAGTTTCAGGAGGTGCAAAAAGAGCACGGCATGCTGGAGGACACACAAAGCCACGAGTCACATGGCCATATGCAGATCAACAGAAATGACTTAAGTTGTAAGAGCTAGTTAGGAACAAGCCTAAACTATGGTCAAGCTTTTATAATTAATAATTAATAATAAATCTCTGTGTCATTACTGGGGAGGCAGTGGTCCCAACGAAAAGGTCCAACTCCATGTTCCAATTCTGGTTCTCAATTCTGTCTTGGCTTGGAAGATGCTCTCATGACCTGTATTTGTATTTTTAAACTGTCGTGGGCACATGTTCAGAGCTAAGGCTGTCCAGCAAGTCGGACCATATTTTGTCATGCAGATTGGTTCCTAGGCATGATTAAAGGCAGTAGTTTTCCGGGTTAGGTGGTATCACCCTAGTATTGACTTATCCCATGATGCCCTTCTGTGCCCTTTCGCCTCTGTTCCCATCTGCCTTTCCTATGACAGAATGGGGGTGAGATTCTTTACTCTACCCTCTGAAAGATTAATTCAGAAACGATGGTTAGAAAGAGACATCGGGATAGATTATATGAGCCCTAGGGCATGAGCACCCATGTTGGCATTCATGCAGTGGGAATGAATTCTCTGTGGTTTCCTTGGCCCACAGAATCAGCATTGGCAAGCTTCTGCCAGCTTAGGTGGGGCCGGGGGACGTCTGACTGCTTTGCCAGTCACGAATTATTGCTGGTTCCTGTGTCAACTGTAAGGAGCCCTTCTGCTAAGAGCAAGGGTGATGTCGTGGGATTGCATGCCTGGTAATGACCCATCCTCATGGAACAGTCCAAGTAAGAAGCCACAGCCTCCCTGCAGTCATGCCACATGTTCATTGTGCTGGGCTTTGGATGTAGCATAGCAATGCCACCCAACCTGGAAATGATATGTTCTTGAGAATTCGGCATGTATCTACGAACATGCCATGTTAAATATTTGCTCATGTTGGCTGGAGTATGTTCCACTGAGGTCGGATTAGCCTGTGTCTCATTGTCACTGTGTCATCTGACCTCAAAGCGTGCTCTTGAGTGGTGTAGTCTTCATTAGGTCTTCTGCATTTACATTCGCTTTTAGCTTAAAGTCAAAGGGACTGTTCATGGCTGGGAGTGTGGTGGCAAGGTGGGTAAAGTCCTCGCCCAGCATACACAAGGCTCTGGGTTTGATCTCCAGCATAGAAAAAAGTATTTAAAGATGCAAACTTTTAAAAAGTATTTAAAGAAGCCGACTCCTATCTCCAGGAAATAGTCACTGGGCTTTCACCAGTGAGGTGAAACTTAGGTGCTAAACTTAGAAGTGGCTTTTCATATTTAATTTTTAAGATTGACAAAAGAGGCTGCAGTGTTTTATTTGCAATATTAAAATATCAAAGCTCTTTAGAAGAAGGATTGGGAGAGCCAGGCTGTCCCTCTGACAAGGGCCCTCATCACTTGACACTTCAAGGAAACCCATTCGAATTCCCGAAACAGAATCAAGATCCTTTCCTTTGATGTCTTTAAATTTTAAACATGAGATAAACATTAAATTTTTTTTCAAAAGCTTTGAAGACTATAGAAGGCTTTATCAGAGTTCTCAGAAGGCCAAAATAAATTCTTTAAAACTTGAATTACTTTTATTTATATTTGAAGCCTCTTAACTATTAAGATCTTTGCTTGGGGAATAAGAGATGTCCCTGTGTCTTTCACTAGCTGGTAGAGTAATTTGAATAAATTAGAATAATCGGTACAGACAACACTGGCGGTCCAGGCTCTCACTCACCTGAGGTATCCAGGGCTCTAACCTGCAGAGAGGGGGCTCCATCCAACCTGGAAAGCTATCTGTGCCATCACCCCTTGAGAGGGGTCCCCCAGCGCGATGGATGTACCTATGTGTCCAGGGCAGGTCTCTTCAGGTCCTTGCTGTGTGGACCTACAAAGGCTTGGTTTCTCTTTCAGCCAGGGACCAAGACAAGCATTTGATCATGACTGTGGAAATTCCCTGTAAGACAGCTTCTGATTTACCAATTGAGAAAACTCAGAGGGCTCCCCTATAAAATCTAAGTTAGTATTTTTCCTTCTGTGAAAAAAACAAGAGAATAAAATGATAGGCAGGATCTCTCCCAACGTGGGAGGGAAGTTGCTTTGAATTTGGAAGGAGGCCCAGCCTTATCTACTGTACACTGGACGAAACAACGTACATAAAACAAGGTCTTTATGATATTCTGCCAGACTGTGAACCGGTTCAATCTGGGGCTTCCCAGACTTGACAGAGAGAAGAAGCCTCTATCTTTTTCCAAATAATCATGCAGGTTTTACATTTCCCCCTGATACTGTTTTTGCTTACATTTGAGAATTAGTGTAGGCTTTTTGGAAAACCACTTGTCATTGTCAATTTGACACAGTTTTTTGTCTAGAATTTTATGCTGGGGAGTCTCTCAGAAATAAAAACATTAGTGTGTAGCTATGATGTCTGGGACCTCATGCTGTGGTGGCTTGGTAACCACGTGAATGGCATTAAACAAGAGTCTGAAGAGTAGAGTGTGGTTATCCAGCCGCAGAATGTCATCATGGAGTGTCGTTCAACCATTAAGGAGAATGAATTAGAGCCAGTGACTTGAAGGAATTTCTCTGATTAAAGCAAAATGTAAATAAACATATAAAAATGAGTGTGTGCGCACTCATGAGCTGTGTACACGTGTATTAGATGCACATGGAACCCGGAGGTTGGTGTTGGCCTTCTTCTTCAGTTGCTCTCCACCTTATTTATTGAGACAAGATTTCTAGTAGAATCTGGAGCTCATGAATTTGTCCAGGCTGGCTGGCCAGTGGACTATAGGCAACCCCTGTCTCTGCCTCTCGAGGGCCACCAGTGCTCAGTTCTTACAAGGGTGCTAGGTATCGGAACCAGGAAGAGTGATTCTGATAATCTGAGATGATGGGAGAGAGGATGAAGAAGGGGGAGGAGAAAGAGGGCAATGGTGATAGAAGAATGAAGGGGAAAGAAAATGAAAGAAAACATAACATTCGTATAATTGTGTGGAATTAATCATGTATGTATGATGCATGCAGTATAAATTTTAAAGGATATATGTGTGTTTATATAATGTGTGTGTGTGCATTCGCATGCATGTAGGTGTCTGTACCACATGGATAGAGCTGTCAAAGAGAGGCGAGAACAGAGCATCAGATCTTTGGGAGGTGAAATTACAAATGGTTGTGAGCTGATATCAGTGATGGGAACCAAACTTGGGTCTTCTGTAAGAACAACAGGTGTTCTTAAGCACTGAGTCATTTCTCCAGCTGCTGAAATACATATTTTAAACAAACAAATGGCCTCCCATCCTCAACTTTGAAAGTGCATAGGCTCTTGCTTTGTGGCTTTGCAGTCTCCCTGACCTATGACAACACCGCCCTGGAACAGAAGCATTTTGGCTTGAGAAACACGAAGAAGATCCCCACAGTGCCAAGATATGCCAGGACAAGCTGCCACCTGCCTCTAGCTGTTGCGGGCATGTGTCCTCCGGGACGTTCCATAGGTCTGCATGGCAGGGATGGAACTTGAGGGATACAACCTGCAATTGAGAGTAAGACTTACTCAACTTTGGCAATGGAGATCAAGTCTTCTTGGGGTAGGAGAGATGGATTAGTGGTCAGGACCACTGACTGTTCTTCCAGAGCACCCGGATTCAGTTCCCGTCACCCACATGATGGCTTACAACCACCTGCAGCTTAAGTTCCAGAGGATCTAATGCCCTCTTCTTACCTCTGTGGGTACTGCATGCACACCATGTGTGCAAGCAAAATAAAATTATGCACAAAAAATAAAAATAAGGATTTTTCTCCTCCAGCAGCATATGCAACTCCTTCCAATGCTATGTAACCTAGCCAGCAGGATGACTTCAGGATAGGAAGGTTCGCTGAGCAGATTTTGCTGACAGCCTTACCAATAGTTTTCTACAATGGAGACTACTATGGGCATCTAGCAGATTAGCTATGGTATATAGATGGATTGCAGCAGTCAAGACCCAAGTCCTTGGTCCAGTTATCAACCACAGAATTTCCCTCTATGCTCAAAACAAATATTCTTTTTAATTTCTTCCAAAAACAGTCTAGTAATATAACTTGATTTTGCATAGTGTAACTAAATGCATGTTATGCGTGTGACTTGAACCATCAAGACTAGGGAGTGTATTCAATTCATCATTTTACTAGGTTTGCCTTGACATCTTAGCAAAGAGCCTCTCTTGGCAAATGAGTCAATGAATAGACTTAAGTGATCACCCTAAAATGTTGTTAAATGTTATATAATATAAACATGCTCTTTAAAAAAAAGATTTATTTTTCTTTATATGTATGAATGCACATCTATGGAATATCCGCCATGTGTGCAGGGCTGTGCAGAGGACAGCAGAGGGCATCAGATCCCCTGGCATTGACATTACTGATGGTTTCGAGCCACCGGAAGTGGGTGCTGGGGACAGATCTTAGGTCCTCTGGAAAACAGCAAGCTCTCTTAACCACTGACCCATCTCTCCAGCCCCAACATGCGCTAGTTTATAACATGCAATTGCTATCCAGTGAGTGGTGATTTTAAGCTCCTTTAATGAAGACTTTGAGAGACTAATGCATGGAAATAGCTTCATGCTGCAGTCTGTTTCACAGGCACCAAGTCCCACGCTCTTTTGGTCCTGCTAGGCTGCTTCCACACTACAGGTAAACACAGCTTACAGCATCCGTAGACGTTACCATGGAGGGCATCACCCCAGATTCGTCTTTCCATGGGACTTGTCCTCTTGGCTTTTCCACTAATGTTTCATGTACATTTTTTTTCCTACAAAAGTTACTTCTGTGTTGTGGAATGCGTGACCACAGCCACATCCAGAGAAAAGTTTTCACAAATGGGCCATCCTCAAAAGATGGGATGCTTGGAAGATTTTTCACCTAACTATGTCAGGCTTGTGGCCTCTATTTCGTTTGCTCTCAGAAGTAAATCCCAGTGAACTTGTCATTCTTGGTTAAGTTTACGTCGCCAGTCTTCCCTTATGCTGGTATTTTATTGCGGTTCGGTTTAAATGACATCTTGTGTCATATGCTTCTGTTGCAGACATGCTTATTTGCATATTAATCATTTTATATGGACATGAAGAATATTATTGTCTCCTATTTTTTTTATAGCATGTTCAGCCGTTTGCATCTAATCTGTCTCCCATAGTTCTGCATGCCTGCTTTCAGTGTGGACATAAGAAGTTTTCCACTCTCTTTTCAGTCAATGAGAAGAGAAATGAGAGCGATGGCAACTGATACAGGCCCTGAGCTGTGTAGACAGAACAGCAGAGACAACGGCCAGGTTCAGCTGCTGTACCCTGCCAGCCAGGCCCCAGATTCAGCTAGGTGTTGCACAGTATCTATGAGTCCTCTGTTTTTTTCTTTTCAAATAAAACTCAATATTTGGATATTTACATGAAATCCTCATTTGATTTTAAATTAATTTTATACATATTTCAGCTAGCATAGAAGACAGTTGGCTTTGCTATGATATTTCTGTACATGTATATCATCCAGTGTTCTTTGCCCAGTCCTGTTCCCACTCATGCCCTGTCACCCTTTCTCCGTCCTCAAGTCACCCACCCTCTATGTACATGTCGTATGTGCATCGCTCCGTATTTCACAGACGGTAGAGAATATGTGTGAATCCGCCTAGCATCTCCCCATCGTCCCCCTCTCTTTTCCCTGCTTCCCTTCAGACCTCTTCTTCCCTCACATGTCCCTCTACTTTCAGATCATTAGTTTAAGCTGTATTCTTCCAACAAGAGGAAAATGTGTCTCCTTGTCTGGTTTATATCACCACAATCTCCCTTCCCTATCTGTCCCCGTAAGTGATGCAGTCTCATCCTTCACAATGGAATAAAACCTCATTGTGCTTGTGCACCACCCTTTCTCATCGGCTCTTCCACTGAGGGGCATCTAGATTTTTCCACCTCTTGGCTCTTGTGAATAGTGCTGCAGTTACCCTAGATAAGCAAGCATCCCTGTGCTGGGTTGACGTAAAATCCATGAGGTATGTTCCCAGGAGTGGTAGAATGGTGTACTTGACAGGGCCTCCATATTTGTCTTCATAGTGGGTTCACAAATTTACATTATTTCCAGCAGGATACAAAGGTCTCTTTGCAAGCATACATGTCATTTTAAAAAGATACATGTATTCATTTATATGTAGGGGGCACACGCATGCCATGGCATACGTGTGAAGACAGTTTGTGGGAGTCTGTTCTCTCCTTCCACCGTGTGGGTCTTGGAGGGTCAAACTCAGGTCATCAGACTGGACAACAAGCACCTTGACCAGCTGTGCCATCTTCCCAGAACTCCCACCCCCTTGCTTTTGTTAGGTTTTGTTGCTGTTGTTGGGATAACCATTCTGACTATGGTGAGATGGAAATTCAATGCGATTTTAATTTATCACTCTCAGGTGGCTAAGGATATTAAACAGTAGTATGTATGTATGTATGTATGTATGTATGTATGTATGTATGTATGTATGTATTGGCCATTTGTATTTCTTATTTTGAAAACCTACCTATTTAGCTCCTTGGCCCATTTATTGGCTAGTTTCCAGAGAGGGTGTGGCCTCAGGAGAACACACTTGTTGCACTCAGGGCTTGCTGGTCTCTTCTTAGAACCCTGGTTAGATGGGGTTTACGGTCGTAATTTCTGAGAGTGTTAGAGCTTGAAGGAACTTTGGGATTCCTTAAAAAAAAAGTAGGTACTGGAGCCGGGCGGCAGTGGTACACGTCTTTAATCCCAGCACTCGGGAGGCAGAGGCAGGCGGATCTCTGTGAGTTCGAGACCAGCCTGGTCTACAAGAGCTAGTTCCAGGACAGGCTCCAAAGCTACAGAGAAACCCTCTCTCTCTTTCTCAAAAAAAAATGTAGGTACTGGGAAGCAGGTTCGAGACCAGTTCCCCACTCCTATCCCCCAGGTCAGGACATGACAAGTTTTGGCCTTTATTGGGAGAAAGTTTTGTGCAATTGACACCAAGCCCTGTTCTAACAGGACATTGGAAGCGGAAGGAGGCTAAGCAATAACAGTGATGTGTTGAGCCATTCTGTCTGCTTTCAGTAGGTCTGATTGCACAGTAGGTCTGACTGTACACTAAGTCTGACTGCACAGTAGGTCTGACCACACAGTAGGTTTTGACCGCACAGTAGGTCTGACTGCACAGTAGGTCTCACTTGTACTGTAGGTCTGACTGCATAGTAGGTCTCACCTGCACAGTAGGGGGTCTGACCGCACAGTAGGTCTGACCACACACTAGGTCTGACTGCACAGTAGGTCTCACTGTCTGCACAGTAGGTCTGACCACACACTAGATCTGACCACACACTAGGTCTGACTACACAGTAGGTCTCACCTGCACAGTAGATCTGACTGCACAGGAGGTCTCACCTGCACAATTGGTCTGATTGCACAGTAGGTCTGACCGCACAGTAGGTCTAACCACACAGTAGATGTGACCTGCACAGTAGGTCTGACTGCACATTGGGCCTAGGCACTGGTACCATCCAGATTTTCTCCCATTGCCTGTGCTGCAGCGTTTATTGCTGAATGCTTTCTGCTTTCTTCAGACAGGTAGATCATTTTGTTTCCACAACATCAGCTGCTCACCCTCCTTGGGGGAAATGTCTGTGAAGCATTGTGAGGAGATGCCGGTGAGCCCTGCAGGCTTCAGTGGATGGTTTGAAGCCTGTGGTCACAGTGCCATTCCTGGTTAAACTCAGTGAATCACAAAACAATACAAAAAGAATTGAGTCTACGAGGCAGGGGGCAGCTGACAGGCTGGGAGGGATGTTGTGGGGGTGCATAAAACTGTTCATATTACATTCTACACTGTTTAAAATTGCCAAAGAAGAAGTTTAATAAAAAGTATAAGAAACATGTAATACATTTTTTAGATGTAGCTGTATGATGAAAGCATTATTACAAGGGCTACAGTGTTTGAACTGAAAATTGATTTTTTTTCTTTAGCTGAATTGGGAGGGATTTAACAGAGTGTTTCTTGGAGCTCCTGATCAGGCAAGAAGGCCCTGGGCCAGCCTGTTAAGATAAAGATGCTAAGATTATCTGGAAGCCTTTTCAGAGTGGAGTCAATAAATGCCACGTGATCTGAATGCTTGGTCAGATGTTTGAGCTTGCTGCGGTCCTTTTCAGAGTAAGGTTAACAAGATTTCACATTTTTTTTTCTAATTTATGCTTCCAGTGGCAACAGAATTTAGTTATCGCCTGGTGCCATCTTGTTTTGGTGTGCTGTTTTAAAATGTGTTTGCGGCATCTGGCGTATGGGGACACGTGGCTAACAACTCGATTCTGTTCAGGCAGCCTTGAGCTGATGGAAGTGAGAATGACAGCCTGCACAGTTATGTGACTCCCCATCCCCCACTTCCACACTCCTTACGACTGAGTCATCGGATGTACCCAGGGCAAAATCCCCTCCCCCTCCCTGGAAGCAAAACTGGTAGAATGATAATCCAGACTGATGCCATTTTGGATTTCCTTTCCTGCAAGTTTGATCATTGTGAAGCACAAAGCTACAAAGTGATTGTGTCCCGCTGCTGGAAAAGCTGGTGACAGGCTTTGCTTCAGGGCCTGGAGCAGAGAGAATCCTGACTTTGCCCTGGCACTCATGCATAGGTGTTCTGAGTTTGCTGCGATGCCTCTTGGTGTTTTAATTCTGTCTTGAAAGCTGCTATTTCCAGGGAAGCTTGTCTGCTGTCACCAGGACACAGGGAGGGCGACTGGAAAAGAAGAAGAGAAGAGCCTTTCAAATGCTCTCTGAAAGGAAAAAAAGCCATTTTTGTCATCCCCCCATTTCAGAAGGTTATTGTCATCTGAGACAGACATTTGAAGGATTGAAATGGAATATTGTCACCCTGCACCTCACATGGCGAACAGAAGTAATAGGCAATTATTTTTGTAGGTGTCTCTCTAAAGGAACCCATGCAGGACTGAGTAAACCTTCCTGAGGGGAAATAGAGAGCTGAGCGGTCATTCAATGAATTTCATACAGCCGAAAGGGCTGATTGTGATATTTGCCATGACGTATGTAGATTGACTTTTCTGCCTGGAATGATAATCTAGTTTCATGTTTTGTTTTGTTTTTAAATCGAACAATATAGAAACAGACAAAAGAATTGTTTTCAATTCTTTCCTTCAGTGGTTATTAAATAGCTACCGTGTGCAGGCCTGGTGGTGGGATTCATCAGTATCCATCGTGCATGACTCTGAGCCTCTCTCATTGCCCTTGATCCCTCACTCCCTGGAAAGCTCTTTGGAGAATTACTTCAATTGGTGTGTGCATCTACACAGCCTCAGGTTACTGAAGCCGATTTACAGTGTGTCGAACCTAACCAGTAGGTGATATTAGCTAATGAATGGAGGCACTCCTGCTAGTCTCAGTGACAACAAATTCAGTTGTGAAACTTCTGCATCGTTTAAGCAAAACAGCTTCCTTGTGGAAGACATTTGAATTGTTTTTGCAATTATTCAACATTTAAAATGGGTAACCTCTATCTTATTGTTTTATGATGTTTATGATGTGTGTGTATATATGTGTTCACGTGATTGTGCAGGTGTAGGTTTGCCAGAGCACAGATGTGGGATAAGAGGTCACATTAGGTATCAGTCATCACCTCCCATAGTGTGAAGAAGCCTCTGGTGTTTTTATGCACACCAGGCTCGTAGACCCATAAACCTTTAGGGATCCCACCTGTCTCCATCTGTAGAGACTCTGGGTAATTTTGCTTGTAAACTTGACTGGATTAAGGGATGACTGGGAGTTAGAGCAATGCACATCTGACCTACTGAGAAATTTAATCCCTTGAGGGGTTCATTGGAAGAAACTGAAATAAGAGGTGGACTTTTGGGGGCATGCTTCTGTGTTGCCCTGGCTCCTTTCTGTATCCCCCCTTTATTCTCTACTTCCTGCCTCCCAAGAAGAAAAGACCCTGCTGCCACCTACTCCTGTTGGAGAAGGGAGGCCGCTTAGACCCAAAATAATCACACAGAAACTGTATTAATTAAATCACTGTTTGGCCCATTAGCTCTACCTTTTTATTGGGTAACTCTTACATGTAAATTTAACCCATTTCTATTAATCTGTGTATCACCACATGGCTGTGGAATACCAGCTAAAGTTCCCAGTGTCTATCTCTGGTGGCTCCATGGCTTCTCCTGACTCTGCCCTTCTTTCTCCCAGCATTCAGTTTAGTCTTCCCCTCCTAAAAGTCCTAAGTTCTACCCTATCAGGCCAAGGCAATATCTTTATTCATTAACTAATAAAAGCAACATATAGACAGAAGGATCTCCCACACCATACTCCCACCTCTGTGACACTCTCTGCATGATCCCATGGGGTTAGGCAGCCATGAACCAAACTTTCTAAAGTCATGAGCAAAGCAAATCCTACCCTTATGCCATTTCCGTTGGATATGTTGATCCCAGTGGCACAAGTGTAACTGGTGTACTCTCAATGCTCACATTTCAGCAGCTGGGCAGTCCTTGGTGGCATCCCTGAGGTAGTGCCTAGAAGCAGGCTGGTGCTCTCCTGTGACTTTCAGTGTGAGCGCATCTCTGGTCACGCTTCAGAGGTGGAGTCACAAAACACAAGCGCTCCCCAAACTGAGACCTCCTGATGTTGGTGTAAATGCATCCTGCTGCAGCCCAGGATTTTTTTTATTCATGTATAACCATGGTTTCCTGCCTCTGAGCTGGTTTCAGCGGGAGGGTGCTACGCCATAAACTACAGTTCTCCTCTTTCTCTCAAGTTCGTAGAGGCAGGCTGTGCTCAATGACCCCAGTATTCTGAAGTGGCAGGAAGGGTCAGCAACTTTAAGTTGGTCCTGGTGTCTTCTTACTGTGCAGGTGAGCTGGGCTGGGCAGCTTCTGAGTCCCTGGAAGCTGGTCTGGAAGGATTTCTGTTTAAGGTTGGTTTTGTGCTGTTGTCACCATTACCGTAACATGGTGTCTGCCTCCTGTGGACTTTAAAAGTGTTAGCGGCCACATTCAGAGGGTCTGGTTTGATCATATGCTCATTCAGTCCCAGTCCAGCTGGATTGGTGCGCTCCCATTAGTTCAGGCACACTGTCTCAGTAGGTGGACCAGCCCCTCACGGTCCTAACTTCCTTACTCATCTTCTCCCACCTTCTGCTCTTCAACTGCACCTTGGGGGCTCAATCCATTGCTCTGATGTGACTGTGGGTCTCTGTCTCTATCTCCATCCATCGGATGAAATTTCTATAATGGTGATCAAGATAATCATCAATGTGACTATGGTACAAGGCTAGTTCTGGCACCCTCTCCTCTGCTGCCTGAATACCTAGCTGGGGACATGCCCGTGGACACCTGGGATCCCCAGGGCCAAGTATCTTGCCAACCCTAAAATGATTCTCTTA